>CAJUYI010001300.1:6664-59035 GCA_910591695.1 Galerucella pusilla
AGAAGGAGAAGGAGAAGGAGAAGGAGAAGGAGAAGGAGAAGGAGAAGAGAGCTCAACAGGAACAAGAGTATAGCAGACACCCAATTTGGTTTCAGACCTAAGAAGTCAACGGTCCAAGCGGTTAAGCACGTTCTGGACAAGGCATGCAGCAGAGGCGATGTCTGGGGAGCCATCTTTTTCATATATGCGAAAAACGCATTCAGCACTGCCAAATGGGAAATCATAACCGCCAATCTGAAGCGTGTATGGATTAGCGAGTATCTGGAAAATGTTATTGGAAGCTATCTCTCGGACAGATCTCTGTAATGCGGAAATCAAGAAATAGGCACGACACAAGGGGTTCCACAAGGCTCTGTAATCGGACCTACATTATGGAACACGCTGTATAATGGAGTACTCCGTCTACATCTCCCACGTGGGTGTTCAACTATCGCCTATGCAGACGACTAAGCGCTGGTTGTCCGAGGTAGGAAAAAAGAGATCCTCATGAGAAAAGCAGACAAAGCTCTCGCTCAGATAGGGGGATGGATGAGTCGGAATGGATTGGAGATAGCGCCTACCAAAACGGAGGCCATTATTATAAAGGATCTGAGGAAAAGGGAAGACGTACACTTCGAACTGTGCGGAACCCGGATAACCCCAAAAAAATATGTGAAGTATCTTGGAGTATGGTTGGATGGTAAACGTATATTCAATGAACATATTCGTAGGTCCTGCGAGGAAGCAGACAGGCAAACCACAGCCTTATCCAAACTTCTTCCGAATATGAGAGGACCCGGCATGAATATACGGCGGCCCCAGTCTGGAAGGAGGCTATGGGAAAAAATAAATACAGAGACATTCCTCTCAGAGGAAGATGCTTCCCAGGGTAACATCGGCATATCGAACTATCTCGGTCGCGGCCATTTGTGTGGTAGCAGAGGTGCCACCAATAGACCTTTTGGCTAAGGGAAGGGGAAGGCTAGAAGAGTTGGAGAAAGTGACGGATATAGAAGGAGAAGAGGGAAGGAGGAAAACAATGGAGGAGTGGCAAGTCCAATGGAGCAACAAAAAGCTGACCGCTCAATGGACGGAACAGCTAATCCCTGACCTGGAAGCCTGGATGGAATGCGGGCACAGGCTGATGGATTATTACATCGCCCAGTTTATGACCGGACACGGCTCCTTCAGGACCGGAAGGGATCCCAAAGTCGATGCTTAGCTCTGAGGATGCATGGAGAGAAGTAGGGAGCTACATAAGAAGTGTGAGGAGACAGAAGGAGCTGGAAGAGAGAGAATTCCAGAAAGAGGAAAAAAGACGGGACAGAATGTAAGAATCGAAGAACAACAAATGCCTTGAGAGGCACAGATTGTGGAGCACGTCGCCGGCCGCATTGGATGTTATGTCCTTTCGACGATTTCTGATGTGACTGGACAAAAAGGTTTTTAGTGGGTATGCCAGTAGAGAAGGAATCATAAAAAAACAGGGACATGTCATAAGATGGTATGATGGAAAAATAGATGTTTTCAAAGATATTACGAAAATAAGCTACAAAAAGGGGTATAATCCAAATACCATCAATGCAATAGAAGAAACGGGAAAGGAGTGAACGGGCCAGGAACCAAACACTCTGGAAGCATGGGAAAACAACAAGTACCTTTCAAGCGGAAATTCATGCCATAAGAAAGTAGGCCCAGTTGAATATTGATAGAGGATATAGAAGGCTGAGGATTATCACAATGTCGAATAGTCAAGCAGACATTGAAACTCGGAGCTCTCGTGTAATCAGTTCCAAAATGAAGTGGGAATGCCTAGAGGAACACAATGAACCAGACGAGAGCTATATAATTACCTTACTGTGAATTCTAGGACACACTGGAATATAATGAAATGAAATAGCAAAGACCATTTTGGCTACAGGACCCTTTTGTGGAATGTAATATTGGGAAGATCTGGTGGGGTTTAGGCTTAGACAATCGAAGACTCTTCTGGGGGACTACAACCTGTTCAGATCAAATGAATGCATAAGTTAAGGTAAACAGCTCTAAGAGTTTTAACAGGTATCATAACGGGACTTTTTCATCTGAATGGGCACATGAAAAAGCTCAGGATAGTGAAGGAAGAAGAATTTTGATTCTGTGACATGTAAGAAGAAACCTTCATCTATACTCTTGCGAATTGCACAGCACCTAGGAGATTACTGGAAGGGAAGAGGGATATTTACCTGTTGAGTTGTAGCCTGCAGATTTCCTGGAATTTCTCAGGGAAATAGGACTAAAGTAGTTTCTAGTCTCTGGGACATTCCTCAGGAACTGAGTAGAAGTAAAGGAGAGAAAAGGAAAAAGGAAAAAGGAAAAAGCAAATGAGCAATGATGAAGGAAGCAAACAGTTAGGGCCGGTTTTACAAGAGAGATTTATACTAGGTATAGTTATTGTGGGAATAAAGTTATACCAGAATTTTGACCTAGTTTGAAACTAGTTGGTTTGACAATGCTTTTTTGCACCGGTATAGCAATTCTTGGACTAAGAATTGCTATACCGATGTAAAAAAGCATCGTAAAACCAACTAGTTTTATTCTAGGTATAAATTCTGGTATAACTTTATACCCAGAATAACTATACCTAGTATAAATCTCTCTTGTGAAACCGGCTCTTAATCACTGTTATTACCCTGGACATATTGCTCCATATCTACAAATCCAGTATTCATTATATCCAT
The DNA here is from genome assembly GCA_910591695.1 of Galerucella pusilla. Taxonomy (NCBI): domain Eukaryota; kingdom Metazoa; phylum Arthropoda; class Insecta; order Coleoptera; family Chrysomelidae; genus Galerucella; species Galerucella pusilla. The sequence continues at coordinate 9,364 of CAJUYI010001300.1, forward strand.
GAGATTGAATAACTGAGCTATATGTCTCGTTTCGTATAATAACGGTGGTGGACCTGCACCGGATCTATAGAGCAGACACTTGTTTAACAGTTCCAGAATGAAATAAATTGGGTTTTCCGGAGCTGCTCCCAGAAGCTGTGCTATGATAAATTGGAAAAAATCAAATATTCTGTGGATCCGTAAGTAATGTTGAGCTTTTTTCATAGATATCGAAGAACTATATACAAACGATTCTTTCTTTTCAACGTCAACTTGCTGCTCTGCTTCAGTTAATTCATCTTCTTGTTCCTCTTCCTCTTGTTGAAGTCCTGTTGGAAAATAGGGAGGTATTATTTTGATAATTTGATTTTAAAATATACATCAAAGTAGGGAAGCTAGCTCAAGGTGTACGGTACGTGCGTCGCTACTAAGGAAAAAAATGCTATTCTCAAGTTATTTTCAAGTAATCCCTTTCTGTACTCACCCATTAAATACAGCAAATTGAATTTGTCAAATTTGTCACCGTTAACATCCGTTTTATCTGTCTTTGAGCTAGTTTTTGTACTTATCGATTTTGAAGACTTTGTTGAGGTCGAAGATTTTGATGTGCACGTTTTCATACAAACCTCAGGTTCACTTTGCGGTTGACGTTGGTATATTTCTAGATTCAAGAAAAAAATTTTTATAAATTGGGTTTGATGACAATAATAATAATTCACTTCCTGTGTTAAAAAATCTTCAGACTCTCGGAATCTATATTAAGTAGATGTACAATGAAATTATTCAATTTATAATTTTCATCTTTCTGCTATCTATTTGCTACTCTAGGAACCACAAAAAATGAAATTTCATTCGATGCAGTTATTAAACCTTATTCAATAACCAGGAGGAGCGATTTAAACTTAAGTTAGCAATTCTGTAGATTTTTGTTTATTCAGATTGCGCTCAGTTCCACACAACACTTCTTAGCATTGACGACAGCCGATAATTTCCATTTTTGACAGATATATATACGAGGGTTGTTTTTTTTTTCAACCTCCGATAGGCTATAAAGAAAAGACGGGTGAATATACAGAGTAGACTTCATTATAGAAGTAATGTACGATTGAACCAGCTTTGCAATACCCTCCTCATAAAATGTTGCCGCTAATGATTGGGAGTGAGTTGTGACGGTGTTTTTGAGTTCCACGTCATTTGCCACTTCAGTTCAAGAAAAAGATGAACGTCACTTGGCGCTAGGTCGGGGCTATATGGGGGGTGTTCAAAAATGTACCATTTAAATTGCTGAATGAGCCGTTAGGTTACTTGACATTGACATGGAGCAGAACAATTCCAGAAGTAAGCATGTTTCTTCGTTTGTTTTGAATAGCTCTCCGTAAGCGTCGCGAAGTATCACAACAAGAATCTGCATTGAGTGTTGTTCCCGGCTGCATAAACTCCACAAGCAGTACACCTTTCTGGTCCCAAGCGAGCACAAACTTTCCTATAGCCCAATTTTTCAGTTACTACAGAATAGGGAGTGGATTTTTGGAACTTCTGGAAGTTTCACCGATAATTCACCTATGGTCAACCTTCAATTTTACTTAATCACTAGGTCAATTCATTGAACAAGGTAGTCTGTAGCCACAGACTTGCGTCGTTGAACCTCTTCATCATGAACATCAGTTAGGCCATCTTTGAACTTTCTACACCATTCACGAACAACACCATCACTCATAAAGCTTTCTACATACACTCGACTCATTCTGTGATGAATTTTCGCTGCACTGTTACCTTCTGCTTGCAAGAAACGAATACAGTTCGCAGTTAACCCTTGGCGGGAGAATCAATAGTGCATGTTTACCTGACTGCAGCTCAACAGAAAATGGCGCGTTGGTCTCGCCAGCGACAGAATGTATTGCAGAGGAGAAGCGGAGTCGCCTACTACGCACACTAGTCTCCTTGCGCATGCCTCACCTTCGTGCACTATGCGATCGGAGGCTGAAAAAAAAAACAACACTCGTACTCATTATTAACATCGCATCCGCTGTTGTTATTTTATTATTTTCACCTAGTTTCCACTTTATTTTTAATTCGTTGAAACTGCTTCCTTTCAGTAAGCAATTGCATTGAATATCTACAGTTATTATTTCTCCTACTTCGAGTACCAGCAGCGCTCTTCGCTCAGTTCGGCAAAACAATGTGAACCCCTAACTTGGGTAATTTAGGACTGTCAAAAAAACAATGTACAATAAATGTGTGTAAAGAAATATTGGATGGAAAACCAACAATATTTATGCTATATCCAACATTTCTTGAGCAATTGGTAAGTTGTGAGATATTCCTTTACATCAAAGTGGTATTAAATGTTCGAAATTTTTCTTACTCCTATAAGAAAAATAGTCAGCAGTTAACTGACTATTGAAGGAACAATATCCAGTGCAAGAAATATTGGTGGAAAACCAGGAAAAATTGTGATGAGTGAATAAAAAATACTATTCGAAGAACAAAAATAAGTTATCTGTATTGTATTAAATTCTACGAGCTTGGAAAAAACGTCGAGAATTCAAAACAATAAAAACAAAGTAAATTCAACCGTGTGATCCTTTGAAGAGTCAAATGTGGCAACATTCATTTGTTATATGGAAATATTTTTTTGCGCGATCGATCTTTTTTGTTTATTATCGTTCATTTTACTTATCGTTCAGACGTCGGTAAGTAAATTACTTACCGACGTCTTAGCCCTACATACATTTGAGTGGTCCTAAATTAGTATATTTCATTACCAGTACATAAATGAGGATTTTTCCGTGCGCGCGTGACACGGGAAGTCATGCAAGAACGGAAAATCCATTTCTGGACGAGTAATGAACGATATTTTTTATTATACTTAGGTACCTGAAATCAACATAAACAAAAAATATCGCAAAAAATTATTAAGAAAATCGGGAATATTTATTTTTATTTTTAAAACAGTAAAAATGTCAGTACATACAACTCAAATTAACAAAAAAAATACAAGTAGGTAATTCTAAGAAAATTAATTTTGGACAGAACCGTTATTATTAATAGTAATATTTATTGTACAATTCGTATTATTGTTGAAGCTCAATCCCTTTTGCATTTCTTTTTGTTGAACTAGGATATCTAGTATTATGGATATCTAAGTTTATTATTAAGCGCACGGAACCTGTCGAGCAAGGATGTTGTAGATTCCTCTCGTACCCGCTATTGTCCGAGAGTACGTAGGGGTGAATGTACTTCTATCCGCGATTTACACGAAACATTCGTCGGCAGATGTGGTCTTCACTCTGTTGACACTAGAATGACGGTTTATTGCACGCGAGACCTGTCGAGCAAGGATGTTGTGGATTCCTCTCGTACCCGCTATTGTCCGAGAGTACTTAGGGGTGAATGTGCTTGCATGGAACATTCGTCGGCAGATAAGCGTCTTCCCTCGTTAAATCGATTGATACTATTGGACCATCCTTGTTGGCTTAATCCATTGTTCAATTAGTAGGTATTAGTGTGAAAGGAGTAGATGGAACAGTTGTACGCTGAACTCATTTCACTCGGAGTGCTGTACATAACGTACTAGCGCCCTCACCACTTTAGAAATTCTGGAGGCGATGTGTTGTCCTGTAACGATTGGTTGGGGCTAGGATTGACAGTTGGAGAGGACTTCTGATTGGTGGTTCAACTCGAGCAGGGTGACGCGAATTCTCTGCGCAGCTTCTTGAGGTTTACTAGTCTATGGGTACATCAAGCGAAAGGCCATAATAATTCTTGTTATCAAATTTGGTTGAGAAATATAGTTTTCACCCTACGGGGGATGTCCAATTGGTAACTAATAATTTCCCGGGTAGTTTGAGGAATATCTTGAAGGATTTTTGGAGTATTTAGACCCGTGGAAATACCATATGATGGGATTATTGAAATTATGACCTGTGCCGGAAGCCATTTTGCTGTTGGAGCTTGGCAAATTCAGAAGTAATGTACTGTAAGTACTTGAAGAACCTTTTAATTAATACCATTCAATCAGAGTGTTTTATTTGACTCGTCAAAGAGCGTAGTTTATTCCTAGAAATCTCATGGATTTGTATTTTTTTATACATAGGTGTCTAATGACGTTGTTGAGATCAAAGTAGGCCTGTATCACTTGATTGGGAAGCTAACACCTGTACCCGAGATTGAATCTCGATCTGGCCAATTGGTAAGCATGCCTTTTGATAAATTTCTGTCCTTATTCATTGGGAGTTATGGCAGATGCCATGTCATTTTTCCTGTTGTTCCTTTTTGTATATATTTGTTGGTACTGAGGGATAAGTGGTATACTTATTACCTAAGAGACCAATTTTAGTAAATTAGTATGGGGTTAAATGGGGTGTGAGGATAATCTTGATTTATTTTATTCATACAGGTGGTTATACGAGGTGTACGAGAAAGGTACAATAGTACTGTATGAAGCTATTACTGGTACTGTCCAGTATTACTGATACGTTTAGTAATGAGTATGTGGTGTGACCTTGTTTGGACTTGGTACATACCCGATATGTGTAGTACGTAGTTACTGGGGACTCATTAGTTCTTTGTTTCATTTTAGAGATTCCGCATTTCGAATTCAGCATTTCGGATTCCGTATTCAGCATTCCGTATTTCGAATTTAGCATTTCGGATTCCGTATTCAGCATTCCGTATTCCGTTTCCAATTCAGAAGTTCTATGAAATTCTACTACTGATTATGTTGGTAAACCAGAGGTCCTGTCTGGGATGTTGTGCTTAATCCAAAGCCAGTGTACAACCATATGCACTCCTCTGGCATAATTGAAGGGTGGCAGATATTCTGTTGAGACGAACTAGTTATCGCCCATCGGTGGAAGTCGGAGTTTGTCGTTAGACGTCACAAGTAGTCTCATCGTTCTAACACGCAAGTTTTTAATCATTTATTATAAACTTTGTACGTTACTATTGGCCTCGTATGAGAAGTGATGTAGCGAACTTCGTTCGTCGGTGTCAAATATGTGTAGCACACAAGCCGCTACAGGATCGTCCCGTAGATAAGATGGCTTCCCACCCTAAGGCTGGTCGTCCATGGGAGATGATTTGCACGGATTTAGTTGGGCCACTTCCAAGGTCATCGCACGGTAATAGTTACATTTTGGTCGTTACTGATTATCTCAGTAAATTTCCTATGCTGTTTCCGCTTCGTAAAGCTACTGCGCAAGCCGTCGTTCGTAATATTGAGAAGGGTATATTTCTAGTTTTTGGTGTCCCTCGGGATATTGTATGTGATAATGGTCCGCAATACAGGAGTAAGGAGTTCGCAAGGTTAGCGGAAAAATATAAGTGTACTATCAAATTTACACCGAATTATTGTCCTCGGGCAAATCCTGCCGAGCGAATTAATAAGAGTCTTAAAACGATGTTAGCCATGTACGTGTCTGAGAATCATCGGCAGTGGGATGAAAACTTGGATTCAATAGGCTGTTGTCTCAGGATGTCGCGTCATGAAGTCACGAAAATGACACCCTATTTTGTAAATTTTGGACGTAACATGTCGTTATCTGGTGCAGATTATTCTAATTCAGAGTTGTTTGATGTTGAGAGTGGTAGTCAGTCTGGAGACAAAAGTCGCAATCAAGGTTTTAGGCGTATTTTTCAGGATGTGGTCGACAGATTGCAGGTTGCTAATAGGAAGAGTTGTAGTAGCTATAATCTTCGTCGTCGTCAGGTGGAATATCTACCGAATCAACCAGTGTGGAAAAGGAATTATGTGTTATCCGATGCTGCCAAATTTTATGCGCAGAAACTGGCTCCGAAGTTCTTGGGCCCTTTTTATATTAAGAAAAGGATTTCTCCCTGGACATACGAGCTGCGCGATGAGCATGGTAATACTGCGGGTGTATGGAATACAAAGGATCTCAAACCGAGGTAGATGATTGACGAGTTTTGTTTGCTTGCAAAAGGAATTTACGGGGTAAATCCCATGAAGTAAGGGGGGAATTGATACGTTTCACTTTTAGCTAAACGCGAGAGCATCATTAAAGCGAAGAAATTCTATGTTATAGTTTCAGTTTGTTGTTATTCAGACTTTACCCTGTATATCATTGTAATATCGCAGAACGTAAGGTGGTAGTGTATGACATCGAGTAAAAAGATAAATATAATATATAATTGCGTACTAGGTTAAATGTACCTTTGTATCTACAGCACAAACTCTTGTAAACACTTGATTTCTCAATGACATATTTGTTTACTTCCATTAGTATCCTACTAAGATTTAGATGACAGTATAATCGATTTTATTGAATTGTTGGTTGGATTAAATACCAATCGATTTCTCGTTCGAGAGATCACTTGTTTTGTTGACATTATAGAATGCCGCTTTATTGCACACGAGTTTTTAATCATTTATCATAACATCACCACACGGTTATTGTAACATTAAGTCAATTGGGGGGATATTGCGCTACAGTGGTTTTACTTACTGTTTGTGAAGGGTTATGCCATTTATCATTGGCAGATAACAAACTCATGTATTATTTACTACCAATGCTTACACCTAACGTGGGATATCCGTAGATTTATATATATATTTTTTTTTAAGTAAAATAGTGTCATTATTAACTAGTGATTAATTGATTTTATGATAAATTGAAGTAACGTGTGGTCACGTAGCTCATATGTCATCTCTATGCATTGGTATAGATTTAATTTATTATTTTATGTCGCTATTATTTAAGGTATAACATGCATTATAGGTTGCATACTGTGCAGGATTGTTGCACTGCATAAGCATATTCATGCTAATTAATTGAATTTGTGAGTTATCGGAAATCAAGTGTTTGCCAGAGGGCGTAGTTTTTTTTTTAGTTTTTAATAATTTGGTTAGATAGGAATTGCTGGAACTCATTGTAGTACCATACTTGATGTACCTAGAGATTAGTCACCTCCATCCAATTTTAATAGTTGGAATATTATAATATAGTATTATAACTTGGGATTTTTAGTTGGGATTTTACTTTGGGATTTTATGAGTGGGATTTTATAAGCTGAGGATTTTATCACTTGGGAATTTTATGAGTGCGATATAACTTTTACTCATTGGGAAGAGAGTGTATAAATATCACCTTCATATATATTTTTTTATTATTTTATTGTGATAAATCACTTGTGATCAAACTTACACACCGAGCAGTCTGTGTCAATAAATTGTAACTTGGGGAATTGAACATCTGACTTTTATTTCCTCACCTATTTGGTAGTCTTAGGGTGTGGGGAAAACTGGTATAGGTAGTTGTCAGGAGGTAAGGTTACCTGGCGCCCATTTCTTCTAATTTGTCTTCGACTATCGGACCCTCCCGAATCCGCGAGAGCTAGAGGCAACGCCTAAAAGCGTAAAGCGACCAAAGTTACCATTTTGCAATTCTTGTGTAACGTGCGGTTGCATATTTTTGGTGCCCAACGTGGGGCCCGAAAATTGATAGATTTTAATACAGAGTAGTTTGAATTCTGGTGTGTAGTTTTAGATTTTGTTAATATAGGTAGATAGGCATACATTTCCGTTTTGTTAGATAATCATTAAGTTTCAGTGGTATACAATGTCTAGTAAGATGCAGATAAATCGCTTGCAGCAGGATGAGCTACTTTACGAGGTAACTATTAGAGGGATCGCACCTGGAACGGTGAAGGAGATGAGATCGACACTTTCAACGGCCCTTAGGTTCGAGAAAAGTGGTGGAAGTACGAGTAATCCGATATATCCTTATAAAATGGAGGAGGATGTGGCTGCAGTGACTGCGAAACTGTCCGAAATAGAATCGTTGGTTCAGGATTTTAGGGACTCTTCGACGAGTGGACTTTTCTGTAAATTGAGGTCAAAATTGGTGCACGTGATGAATCGCATTGACCATATTAATGGAGAGGAGTGTGCTGAGGTGCCGACCTTCAGAGCGAAAGCATTGATGCTGTTGGATGACTTGGAGCGGAGATCAGAAGATTATCAGAGGGCAAGAAGTATCCCTCCTCAGTTTAGTGTGTTAGGGCATAGTACTAGAGTCAAGGCGTCGCTGATTGCAGGTCGTCGTTCGTCTAGTTCCTCTAGCATTTCTCCCGTTCGTACGAATACAGTGTATAAACCGATACTACCAAATAGTTGGGGAATTAAATTTTCTGGGGACAGTAAAGGGTTATCGTTGAGCGCATTTTTAGAGCGGGTGGAAGAGTACCGTGTGTCTCGACACGTTTCAGAAGAAACACTACTGGAATGCGGAATTGACATTTTTAGCGGTAGAGCGTATCAATTTTACCTAGCATATCGAAGTGAAGTAGATTCTTGGGATCACTTCGTGGATCTCTTAAAAGAGGAATATTTATCTCCTACGTACAATGAGAAACTTTTTGGAGAAATACGTAAACGTACTCAAGGCCCGGATGAGAGTATGGGAATATATTTGGCGGTTATGTTGGGATATTTTAATCGTTTGACTTGTTCTGTTCCTGAGGAGACTAAGTTGAAAATTTTGTTACGAAATATTGCTCCATTCTATCAGAATCAATTGGCGTTAGTTGATGTAACCTCCATAGCTCATTTGAGGGAATTAGGTAGAAAGTTGGAAGCACGTGAGGAAGCAGTGGAGAATTTTTCTGGTCCATCCAGGAAGCATAGTGTGTTAGAGCCCGATTTAGCGTATATTGAAGTAGGTGTTGGTAAGGTTGAGGTGTCAGAGTGTCAAACTGCTGGCCCTAGTGGTACGGGTAGTACCGTCAAAGAAATTGTTTGTTATAAGTGTAATAGGCCTGGTCATAGAACTGTTGGGTGTACTGCTAGAAGGGAGAAACATTGTTACAGGTGTAAGAAGGTAGGGTTTACCATCCGAACGTGTCCCAATTGTTCCAAATCATCGTCATCTTCTACATCGGGAAACTTGGAACAGCGCGATTAGGAGATCGAGGTAGCCGCGCTGAGAGTAATAATGTCTCGGTCGATAGATTTAGTATTTTGTTAGACTATGTACTTGAACATGCCAAGGGCGATGAAAGGCCGTATTTGACAGTTGAAATTTTAGGTAAGTCGATTCTAGGACTTTTAGACTCTGGAGCATCTAGGACCATTATAGGAGGCCAGGGGTATTCTGTGATTCGTGATTTAGGCTTTGTGGTTCAGCGTTCTGATGAGACGACTAATTATTGTACCGTGGCGAATGGTGCCAAATGTGAAATTTTAGGCTATGTGGAGCTCCCAATAGCATTGCGAGGAAAAATACGATTGATAGAAGTAGTGGTCGTTCCCAGTCTACCTCAATTGTTAGTACTAGGTGCTGATTTCTGGCGAATTATGGGTATCGTACCTGACCTTTGAACTAAAGAATGGCAATTTTCCAGTGAGCCGATCTTACTGAATTCCGTTGAACATATAGCTGGACAAACTTATTTGACTGATAGGGAAAAGGCGAGATTACAGGCGCTAATTGATAGAAATGTTTCCTTAATGGGGTCTGAACTTGGTTGTACGGATAGGGCTGAGCATGTTATCGTGACAAACAGTGAACCGATTAAACAACGGTATTATAGGGTTAATCCAGTAGTACAGCAGCAGATCGACAAGGAGTTCCAGGATATGTTAAGATTAGGTATTGTTGAGCCATCAAATAGTCCTTGGAGTTCACCCATTTTGTTGGTGAAGAAAAAGGATGGAAATTTTAGATTCTGTGTGGACTATTGGAACGTTAAGGGTAATACCGGTTTTCAGCAAAATTGGATGTTTCGCTATGCTCACCAGCCTCCAAACATTGCTGTCGACCGGTAAACAACCCTTACCGTTCTTGATACTTGATATACTATTACATATTTGGAAAGAAATCGTCAAAGTTAACTGATAGAACATGACGATATCTGTTTATGGAGATTATAAGCTATCGAAGATATAGAATGAATGATATAGAAACGTACAGGTTTTGTAGAAATTGAATTATTGGTTTTTGAAGGGGAAAAAAGTATCTTCAATTGGATGTCGGAACTGCTCACCACTAGAGAAGCAGAGCCGAGGACAAGCATCTATACAACCAGAGGACGTCCGCAAGAAGAAGGAGCATCCCAATTAATGTGAACCGACCTCGGAATATTCTGCCAAGGATACGCCGTTGATATTGTCATAACAGCCAGGGGTAAATTCGATAACACTATGAAGTGACTTAATTTGATCCATTAATTGTTTAGCACCGACAAGGGGATCAATTTTTTTGATGCTCTGTTATTAACCAAGTACAATAAACTGAATGACTCAAATTAGCAATATAAACCAGAAGCCTCGCAGATACAATATAAGCTTCCGAAAACTGAGGAATATACGAATGTGAAGCAAAATTTCAAAAGATTCATTCAAATGCGGAAATTAATTAAGTTGCACCAAAAATATTCGTCGGCAGTATACTAATCTGAATTAAAATTTCTCGAAAGAGTTACGCACTTTTATTTAAGTATAAACAGATACTACACATACCATTCTCATATGTGAATACAGGGTGAATTACAATTAACTGGATGTTTATATGTTTAAAGCGAATGTTTATAGCGAAGCGGTGAATGTTCCGAGAAGTTTGCCACTTAAGTAGTTTGTATACTAGAAAATATACAGAAGATTACGATAAAATGTGGCATATCAAAGTGATATTAATTTGTTCCTGTAAGACAGTCTAAGTCTTTTCGAATTGTTTGATAATCTATGAAAAATAAGATATAGTTTGATGAAAAGTTGATATCTACTTATCCATAACAAATGTGCTCTTAATTCCATGATTGAATTTCAATAAGAAAAGCTTCTCACTTCAGACATTCAGAAACACCACAACATATAAAGAATACGAATGAAGAAAACATATAAAACGACTACAGAAATTAAATACACTGATACATGGTTACATTCCTTCCAAGTAAGATACTACTCGGCGTCTGTAATCCGAACCGTTGTTAGCTTTGGCTATTGTCCAAGTACCTAGGTACTGAAAACACAATTATTTCTGGTAGATCTCACTAAACTAAATAATAAACCGAGTTATTTGTATCTGTATGTCACTGGTTAGGACTTGGGTTGAGAGGGAAAAAACATGAGAGGATAGTTGCATTTTTACGACTCTCGTTATTAACCATGTGGGAACCGTCTGCGTCGGGAAAGTTCGGGCGACTTTCGATGGTTCTGATCAATGAGTAGATGTTCTGAGAGGATAATCGCGTTTTAATAATTATTTATAAGCAATTTGCTTCTGGTTAGGATTCATAGGATTCTAACAATGATCATACAATGCTGCATACAATGTAAAACTATTACCCCAACAAGCACACCTAATTTTACCTAAAAGTCTTTTATTTTCTTCTGATAAAGCATCTTGTAACGATTTCAAATTACGCATTCCAAATCCAGTCACAAGAATAGAAGGAACTTCTTTTTTCACGTTTACCAATTTATCATTGCTGCCAAGGGTTACCACCGTAGGGAATAAATCCTCGTTGGTTAAGTTTCTTTTATGAAATTCACTAAGACTCTCCCGCTTTGGTGGGCCGATTATGTCCAGAACAGTACCTGTAATAACAAATATTTGTTTCTACAATACAGAAAAACATAGTTCGTTGCTAAATCAGGATCGAAATTCAGTTTTGGTGGAACTAATCTAGACTAATGACGCTTAATAAATATGATACACACATATTACTGTTTAAGAAATTTGATTAATTGTTTTCCTTCAAATACACTGAAAATGCTGTTGGGCATGACGGACATGAAAAATACCAGTATTTTGAACATTATTCGACGAAAAATTTGCGGATCATTCAGAATTTACAGAAATTTTTTTTTTGTCAACATTCCAACCATAAACTATTGATTATTATTACAGTTTACTGTAAGATTGTCGTATTCACTGAAGCGCGTTACCAATAGATATCGCAGAATAATTATTATTTTGACGCTTTATAAGCTTTGAAAAATATTTTCCGAAAACAGTGACCGTTCAACTAAAAAACAACAACTACTTCCGAGGTTATAGGCACAGACACATAATCTAACAGGAGACGAAAGCTCCTTTGAAGTCGGACTTACACGACATTGAGCGGAAAAACGCCAAGGCATTGGAACATAAACTACCTGATACTTTTTTGTGTATGATTATTTTTGTTTTCAAAACATGTATAACTCAGTTTGGTGATTTTGTGTATTGAAGTGTGTATCGATTAACAACTATTCAAATTATAAATCATAGGAAAACCTGGATAAAAACTTATGATGCTATCCTGATAATGCAGGTAATTGATTATTGGAAATTTCTCTTTCTAACAATATTTAATACAAAAAACAATGTCGATGTGTCGCACTTTATCAGAAACTATTCAAAAACCTAGTTTCTCCTGAGTTAAAACAAAGAATTCGATTATTTTTTCCACAATATCATTGAAAGTACCACTTTTCCAAGTTTATATTCAGATATTTTCAGCTTTTTGTAATAAAATAGTTAATATCAGGAAAGGAATAAGCTAGAGATGGGCACATTTTGAATTACGTCATTTTGAATACTTATCTCGATTTATAGATTGATGAAATTCTGGAAAAATAATTTAAAATGTTGTATTTTATCTGGTGATATTTGTTATAAATAATTGGATATTCTCCACAAAGGAAATAGAAAGATAATTTTTCCCTTCACCCTTCCCATTTTTTTAAAAATATCGACCACATGCCGTATTAATTGTACAAAAATTATGAAAGGTTTATCGAAAGCCAGGGCGACGATCCAGCACTGTAGTGGAACGCGTTTGCTGCGATAATTACAGTCAAGCAAGGTCGGACATGGTTAGTACTTGGATGGGTTACCATGACAGGGAAAACCAAAGCCAAAATGTTTCATTGACTGTACTGTTTAGGAGGCTGAATAATCTCTACTTATAGTTTCACAACCATTTGAAATAAAACATCATATCATGTCACTCATTGATGAAAATAATGGAAGGAAATATCTATGATTTTGAACAGTTTCCTGTATAGTGTGACACATTTATACTTTGTTTTATTGAAAATATCGAATGAAATACTTGCCAATGAAATGTTGAGAAAAAAACCTTTTCTATGATTTTTCTTTGGAAGCTCTGAATAAGCCGCAAATTTTTCGACGGATAAACACCTCTTGGTGAAATTTGCTTAATATCCAGAACTGGTACTGTGTATTGTACACATTTGTTACAAACCATACGTACGTGGTTTCTCCTCTATTACTTCCAAGGTCGTTTCTTCAATTAGATCTTCCTCTAGAGTAGTTTTACTTGCATCTTTATTGTCTGTATGATGTTCTGGATTGGTATTATTGCTCGATTTTAAAAGAGTTTCGGAAATCTGTTTTGACGATTTCGAAGTACTTGATTTTAAAGATGCGGATTGTTTGGTAGGGCTGGATTTTTTGAGCCCATGTGAGCTTTGTGAACTTGATTTAGCTACATTGGTTAGAGACATTTTTTGCTGAATCATTGTTTATATAATATTACTATCTAAAAAAAATCAAACGTCAAAGTAATGCTCAATCAGATCAACACAACTTAATGACATATATCATTTATATGTCAATGGTAACGTTTATCAGGTCTTTTTTTTCACAATTTCTTCCGTGTGACTGGTAAAATACCAGAGTTATTGAAAGAATTATTTCAATAAACTATTATCACAGAAACTGTAAATGCTGGAATTATAGGACTAAAACTATTTCAGAAGGCGACTAAATAAATCAGAAGACAGGAAAGGAATTATTGTTCACTTGCCCTCTTCACAGACCGCTAGGCTGCACTGAAGGAACTCGATACCATAAAGATCGATCCTAAGCTAGTACAGTATGGAATAGGGTAGGTGGTTCTGGTCGACTACGCGACCCTCGGAATTTTATGTTAATTTTAGATTTGTTTGAAAGCTTACCTTAAATAAAGCAGACTAGAACAAAAATTTTCCTGGATCATCCAGTAATTACTTCAAACATCACGATTTTAGTTCACAAAATTGTACTTTTTCAACACTGATTCATGCCATTTGAGGATAAATATTTTCACTTTGAACAGTAAGGGTTATTATCTTGAACTAATTGTCAGTCTGTTTAACAAAAAACCGGAAGAAAATTCTAAATTTTGACAATTTTTAGAAATATTCGTAAGCATAAATATTTTCGTTTGACACTTAAGCTTATAAAATCACACACTAAAATATTATGTCAGAGCTTATGTCTAGATATCCTAGGTTCACAAATTAGGATCAGGTGACACTTCCTAATGGCTTTGTCAAATGGTCTTAATTTTCTTTCAGCTGAATGCATTGTAATAAATTACATGAATATATAACAATATAAAATTATTTGCATTTAAAATCATGAAAATTTATATAATAGTTAGGTCAACATTTTTTTTCTTATTCTCTTGCTCCGTATTTAATGATATTTTAGTTACACTTTGATCTGTGTCAGTTAGTCCGGATACCGCTTCCCGTGTTGTTATGATAAATTTTTTTTTGCTCTAGTAGAAATCCCATGAAGTCAGTCAATTTGAGGTTAAGAGATGTATTCCCTTCCCCTTCTCGAAAAAGTGTCTAATAATTTGTATTCCACATGAATGCGCGCCGGGTCGACGTTTCGCAATTTATTCACCGCTCTTTCTTACATTTGTGACCATCCGATAATCCGATATCTAGACAAAATTGTCAAAAAACTGTCAAATATTTAAAAAAAATGGCGGATTTTTGGTACTTTCAATTGCGATTTTCTCTTTCAAAAGTGAATAATCTGAGAATTTTTTTTATTAAAACGCTCTATAGCAATAGGGCTTTCAAAAAAAAATCGTCGCAAAATTCAGAGGGTCACGAAGCTTATCGGTCCTGCGCCAATTCGCCAAAATTCTTGTCAGATCTAATAAGCAGAAACTGGCATGTACATGTCCCCAGTCCCTCCAAAACCTCAATCATAAAATTGAATACGTAGCAATTTTGTACTCAGTATGTACATTTTTGTACAAGCATAATTGATTTTTGTACAAGTGATGTTCAAAAGTTATTAACAAATGAAAGCGACATATGTCGCTAGCCCCCCCATAGGGTAAATTGAAAATTGAACGATGGCATTTCGTTCTACGACTTTTGTACAATTTTGTACAAGATACAAAATTCGCCCAGTTTATTGTTATTGCTCAAATTTCCCGCACCCCCTGCCTCGAAACTAATTATCCGCTTGTTGGCAATATTAGTTGCTGTTCATTAAGTGCACCTTGAATTTTTTTCTCCTTTTGCATTCTTTGCTTCATTTGGCTTTGCGATCGGAATCAGTAATAGACGTTGAGAAGTTTTTGAATATGATCGCACAAAATTATCTCACAATCCCATTGAGTACGGTACAATTGCTAGTAGCTGTGAGGCTACGTTGTCTGTATGAAAAGTAACTAAGTATACAATCCATAGTTTAGCCGGACTCTTAAATAATTTAAAACGACATTAAATTTTTCATTTATTTAGTGTACAAAAGGGTTTCTACATAAATGTTTCTTGTTTTAGGAGCGTTGGTTACTTTATTTTGAGTATCATCATAGAGTTCCCAGTAGTTCAAACATTCTTGCTTGAGAAACGCGACATAATGCCCAATAGTATTTACATTTCTCTCTCTCCCTGCAATAAATATTACACCTCGCAATGTGTACACTTGCTCTTCAATTCTAACAAATTCAGGTATCTTCTCGAGCTTACAATAGTGATAATTGTCCATAGAAAATTGTTCTATGTTTTCATCACCATTTCTTTCGCTTTCGGCTGTAAAATTTATGCAGATTAGTACCTAACACAATTTTCATAAAATTTCAAATGAAGTGCTCGTACATAGCGTATAAGAATATTTTTTATAGCGATTTTTAATTTTGGAATCCATAACTACGTACATGTACATGAGCTATTCTTCAGAATATTACGATTCGTGGTGAGTCAAAAAGTAAAATTTGCAGAAAAAAAGTGGGAAACGATTCACTTTTCTTTTCGAACTTTCAGTGGTCTACTCAGTGAAAAAATACGTGTATTTGATTGCTTTCATTAGATTTTAGTACTTAAACCAATTTCAGGTATCTATTTTCAATTTTCTGGTACTAAATACGAAAAAAAAATAACTTCCATTAAAAGTGCACTCACTGACATGTCAAAATGAAAATACCTGAAATCAGTAACAGTCTTGCGTAACTCGCAAAATAATTTGGTTTTAACAGCAGCACAACGTCAATATTGACATTTTTTTTGCAAGAGCGATCGCATTTTTATATAATAATGCAGGATCAATTAAGTGGTTAACCATTAAGTATATTATAGAATATGAGTACAATCTTCAAGGAAATATTCGTTCAATCAAATTTTCCTTTCATGGATTGAAAATTAAATTGAACGGCACATTGGTATTGTTTTCCAGTGGGAAATTTGTACCTTATATAAAAATTAGTTACGCGGGTATATTCTCACCCTACTACTCAATATATACCATTGAATCAATTTCAAAAGCAGTGTCTTCAAGAATAAAAAAAGAAAAAAATTATCGAATTGTCACATTTCGGAAGAACTGCCCCTATAACATTGCAAAACATTAAAAACATACATTTTTATTGCCGTTTAGATATAGTTGTTTTCAAACCATCGAAAATAAGCGAGCAAAATGGAAATGATGATATTACTTTGAGTACATGTACAGCGAATTCTTCAGGTTAACAAATGACATTTACTTATAACGAACAATTATCGCAAGAAAAAAGCGCCAAAGAAGAATGGAACAGAAGAGGGAAAAAAAGTAAGCCTGTGATGGTGCCAGATAAGAGCTTACTGCTATTGAATGCATCAGCACAAAAACTCAATAATAATTCGCCTCTACTGAAAAATGGAAACCAAGCATCTCTACGCCCATTACGTCTCTCTTAAGTATACACACAGGTAATTCTAAGTAATACTTGTGCAATCGATGCTATCGTATCACTGTCTATGCATTCGATCGTAGACAGCAAGTATTTCAAAGAAGAACTGCAGCATTGCAAAGAATGCAATACGTTTGTAGATTTCGTATTTAAATTAACAGAAAAAAATTTTCATGGAAGCTTTCATGAAGATAGAGCTAGAATCATTTTGGAACGCTGATGCTCACCAAAAATATCTTTGTTACATCAAAATATTCATTTATTTAGTTGCGAATGTCTTGTCAAACAAACATTGCAGAATTAACTACCCTGAAAATAATGAAAGCACTCAAGTACACGTATTTTTTCACTGAGTAGACCACTGAAAGTGGGGGCTGGGGAAATGTATATGAAATTGGCAAACTTTCAAAGTGATAGTAGGTACCTATGTGAACAGAACACTGTGAGCTTAACAGACACACACAGATAACGGGGTTGACAGATGACGCCATATGCTGTAGAATACATCCTCTGACTGGCCAATGTGCGGCTTCGTATAATAGGTAATTGAAAGCCACCGACAAGAAACAACTTGAAATGTTCAGTTTCGAAGCTGGTAAGTCGTAATGGATAATGTAATCTAGATTTAGAGATAGATTGCTGTAGAGATGGCCAAATATCCACCCTATCAAATCTAATAGAATATTCATCTAATATATACCAACCATTACCAATACAACTTATTCTTTTTTTAAGCTTGAGTGTCATGTAAATTAAAAGGAACATTGCATTGAAGATTAGTTATCCGATTGTAAAACGTGAGACAATCTCATTTGTCCTTGAAGGGTACAAATTCTGCCGGTAGCTATCGCTATTTATTTGTAGCTAATTTAACTGCAAATGGTCCATTAAAGTCACCGTGATAAATCGAAAGAATTCCTGAATCACAGGGTTGAACTTCGTGTCTTACTCTTCATGGATTCTTTCCTTTATACTCAAAATAAATTTGTGCATGAAATATTCAAGGAATTTGATTATTCTCTACCTTTTTTTTTGTTAGGTGAGCTTGATGTCTAAGAAATTTTCTACCCGTCTTAATCACAAATATCTCCGAATTCAGGATTAATGGGTATGTGCAGTTTTTATCGAGCAATTGCTTTTTTGGATGGCAACTGCATTTTATTTATTTATTCTACTTACTTTGTGTTTATGGAGGCTTATTTCAAAAAATGGAAACATCTGAATATCATCTCACAAATGGTAAAAGCTTGAAAAATATTGTACTCGTATTGCAAGGTTGTCATTGGGAGCACATTTTCACGTTATAACAAAACTGGCAGGGTGGTTTTGAGAAGCGTAGTACCTTACTGCAATGATTGATTTTACTTAAATAATTGGTCGCGTTCGCTCCAACGTAGCGCTGTTTTGTCAACTGATGAGATGTGAGCGCTGTAGTAGCAATCGTCATTCCATTTATTAGAATTTAAATACGCTACGCTACCGATGTTTTATGTATAATGAACATATAAAATGATGTGGATATGTCACATTTCTTTGGGCTTAGCGTGCGTATGGCAGAGGACGCCTTTTTAATTTTTTTGGTTTGAAGGGTTGGTATGAAGTTAAATCAAAGTTTGGGGGGTTGCAATTATTGTCTCACGGCCGTCATCTTGGGAAAGGGGTTCAAAAAATGATTCTTACGGTTTATCTGCCAAATTATAGGAATCACACAAAAACATATATAGCATTTTTTGTAGCGAATAAATTCATCTACAACTTTTATTCAGTGAGTTTCAGTCGTAGAAATATGAATAAAAGAGTTATAAACGAAAATCCATCAAAATTTAAGAAAAAAACTATTTGTCGATATAACTTTTTTTGTAATTATTTTACAACAAAATTATATTTCCCCATTTTCATAGACTGTGTTTCAAGCAACAATATTCATAATAAACATTTTTGAATAAATTCACTAGTGGAGGTTCTAAAATTAATTTTCAGCAGATGCAAGATGAGGAGCGATGTGTGGATGGAGCTCTCGAAAATGATTTTGAAGATGAATCGCCGTCATTAATGCCACATTCTTCTCCGGTTCTCCCTCAAGCATTCAATATAGGAAGCCAACCAGATGCTGAGTCGCAGTCTGGTCCAATAAAAATACCGTGGACAGACTAGTTGTGATTCAGAAAATCACTAAAAACGCTTCTCCAGACTCTACTTCGTGTGTGGTGGAGAGTCAATGATTAATTAATCACAATATTGCATTATCAGTTATTAAAAAATGATTGAAAATTATGGCAAATTATTAATATTTATGTTTGTTTATTAATATTGAAGAAAAATATTCGTTTCAACCTCGTTTTTAACTAATGAATAAAATTGAAAATGTTTACCATGAAAATTGTTCATGGAAAAACCATTTATAAGAATTGTATGATATCACTCATTTGTGAAATGTCTACAAAAAAAAGTTAGATCGACAAATATGTTTCACTTTCTCAAATTTTTATAGATTTTCACTTATAACATTTTCACTTATGGCTTTAGACTAAGGAACATGGTATAAAAGTTGTAGATAATTATATTTGCAAATACCTTTTTTTGTGAGACCCGCAGTTTGGCAGATAAACCATTTGTACCCCGAACACTCTAACAGTCATTGAAGCACTGAGTAATGTAATGTAATTTGAAGATATATGCAAAGCAGATGAGGTGATCTAACCATTAAAAAGATTCAGTAGTAACTAGTCAATCAAAGATACTCCTGGTAAACTACATTTAATGGATACCCAGGCCAAAGTAATAGTGCACCAAGAGCTTTAACAGAGGTTCTAAAGCTAGTGAAGCAAAAAAATGTAGATTCAGCGGAATGGAAAAAGGAACCTCAATGTGAATCCCTACTTGTATAGCAGCAGGCACAACACTCAGGAGTCCAGTGGTTAGAAAAGGGATACTTCTAAACTAAAGCTTGTGGATATCCTGCAATTTCTTCAGGGAATGGATTTATTGGAACAATTACTTCCTAAGAAACTGAATAGGAGAAAGAGGTGATAATACATTTTTCAGGTCTTAGTGAATGTCATCCAATTATATTCACATCTAACTGTTTTTTAACTAATTCGAGTGGTTTCACCTGAGTGTGTTTTGGAAATGAACCCATTAAATTTTTTTGTAAGATGCTAGATATCACAAAAAATTGATTCATTGAATACTCATAGAGACCGAAGTACGTTCCTGTTTACTTTAAAATAAATCCTGGATTGTTCCAGTTGTGTTTCTTAGATGGAAAAGTTAATGTCCTTAAAATAAATAGGATTGTTACCGGAGAACCCGTTTGAGAAATTTACACTAAGACATGATCGTATGTGGTCCACAAAATCGATTAACTGCATTCAAGGAAGACGTTTCGTGTACCGTTTGTTGCGAAATCGTAAATTCAGTTTAGATAGTGGGACGTGCTGATTTATTATACTGAAGAAACATAAATGGAATATCACTTTATCTATAGAAACGTAATTATTTTAAGAAGCGTACCTGCATCGTAGCGATGGACAAAAGTAATTGGCTCTAACGAATTATTCGATTTGTCAAAGACGAGAGGATGTGAAACAATTTCTGGAACGCTTCACTAGAAGCAAGGTAGATGGAAAATGGTGAGTCGAAACCTCAACAAATCAGTATATTTTATTACCATAGCGCTACTTCCTAAGAAAAAATGGTATTTTCAGGTAACATGTGATTACTCAGCACATCGTCGATAGGAAAAAAGTGACTAACATCATCCAATATAAATGCGTCACCTTTAGATGATACCGCAAAGCAAAATCTGAATCAGCTGAGTCTTGAACAGTTTTGCTTCACGTCTTAGGCATGGTTCTCCTATGAATTTGTATGAGTTGTTCATCAAGAAATTTATATGCTTCTCTCTAATCCAGCTCATAATAGATCCTCGAACTACGTTATTTGTGATTTTATCAATTTTTTTCAAACAAATACAAACATCAATTACTCAGACATATTGGTATGGCTGAATAGGTATTCAAAATACGTTCCAAATAATGTATTACAAAACCCACCTATACATTTAAACATTCCAGCAATGACGTCATCAAGCTAACATAGACGTCAAAAATAAAAAGGTATCCTCACGAATGGCCTGCTTAAAAATAAAAATCGTCGGGTTTCAGACTGGCTTACGAAATTATTCATTTGTATGCCTAGGCCGCGAAATACTTTTTTAACGTACCAAAAGGGCGACGACCCAGCACTGTAGTGGAACGCGTTCGATGCGATAATTACAGTCAAGCAAGGTCGGGCATGGTTAGTACTTGGATGGGTGACGACCATGCCAGGGAAAACCATCGTATGGGGCCCGTACAGCCTGCAGCGGACTAGCATATCACAGCTCGCAGGCATTATACCAATGAGCACGAGGTATAATGTAGATATGCCGTCTTTCGGAGGAGACGTAAAACCGAGGTCCCGAGTCCATGGATGTTGGGCTCGTTAAAGAACGCTACCACTGGTTGGAACACTAGTGGGTTCGCCAAAATTTCCGGTTAGGGGTAGAGTGCTCCCGGCGTCGGTGATTAGCCACAGTCGCAGAAATAGACCGACGTTAAATAACAGAATAAAAAAAAATGTACAAAAAGAACAGATAATCTTGAGGTCATTAAAAAGTTTCGCGGCCATGGCATACACACTATTTTTGGTGCAATCGTTACAATTATTAAACTGGATAATTGTAAATGAATATATTATTGCTCTATAATCAACGGCTGTTCAATTTATAAAACCTTGTCACCGCATGCTATGGAAATTATATGTTTCAATATATACAAAATATGTTGACAGTTCACGCAAAATGTCTGATACTGATAGCTATATTTCAGTACCTTCCACTCCTCCTGAACTCAGAAGCGTTGTAAACTCAATAATAATAATAATAATAAATAATCCTTGTCTTCCTAGTATTTTAGAAATGTCAAATTTGGAAATTATATTTAAATTTGGAAGTGACGTTTGGTTTCGCAGCCGTTGCTATGAGTAACGGCCGCGAAATTGAATTTCGCGGACTCCGCTGAGGACGCGGAATACTGACTTCGCGTGCAATTGGACGAAAAACGTATGTATTATTTCAATTCACAACATACTGTATATCCCTTGTCAGTTTTGAGTGTAACATGAATATTTTTAGTTATTTTCGTTACCCTAATTCGCATATGTCGTAAGTTCAATTTTGCCAAAATTGGGTTTTTGGCAACATCTCGTTAAATACTATCCTAAAAAAATTTTTGTTTCCTAAAAACAGTTCTAAAATAACAGATTCTAACCATGAATTACGTAGATTACCAAAATAGAATCATCAACCACTAATAATTCAACCCAATAAGACGTTTTCATCCTCCCCTGTTAAATCAGTCAAACTGGGCTTCCGACATTTGCGAATTAGGGTAACGTTATATATAGCTCCTACCACTTAGATGTCTTATGGCCGGTTTTACAATAGAGATTTATACTAGGTATAGTTATTCTGGGAATAAAGTTATACCAGAATGGATACCTAGTTTAAAACTAGTTGGTTTTACGATGCTTTTTTACACCTGTATAGCAATTCTTACTCCAAGAATTACTATACCGTAAAAAAGCATCGTAAAACCAATTAGTTTTAAACTAGGTATAAATTCTGGTATAGCTTTATTCCCAGAATAACTATACCTAGTATAAATCTCTATTGTAAAACCGGCCCTTAGATGACTGTCAAGGTGTCAATTATGAATGTCAACAGTTACAATATGAGTTTGTAGCTCTTTGTTTCCTTCAGTAGCTCGAATAGTTTCAGATTGTACTGCCTCTGACATGGCTAATGCTATTACTAGTTCAGTCTCATCATTTTCATTAGCAAGCGTTTCTTGTGAATTATCAGTCCCGACTTGGAGCATCCGCTATTGGAATATCACAGCCTTTTATTTATTTGACTTCTGGAGCATATTGTGTAACTTCCAGCAGAATCTTTTGTAGTCTAGGACGAGCGGTTGGTAGTGTAGTATTTTAAAATGAAAAAAAAAACGGTATAACTGTCAGTAATAATAATATATTCGTTATTGGAAAATGATAATAGGTCAGTCGCGACTATTTGCCACGGTAGTTTCGGAATTTTCTTTGTAATTATTGGTTGTTTCGGGTTACTGCGTTGAACTCGTTGGCAAATTCCACACCGGTCTACAAGACGGTACAACGTATCAAATAAATTTGGCTCATCTACACACATCCAATGCAGAAATTCCAGAGCCTGCTGAAGTCATCCTGTCAACCACCGAGAAGACAATTGAAAAGCCGAATGTTAGCAATAAGGTCGTTTCTGAAAAAAATCCGACTGCAGGAACACCCATCGTTTCTGAAAGTACTTACTACATTTTACTTGGTCTGGCTGAACAGTGAGACCCACTCAAAGACTCAATTTATAATCTGCTTGCTCTTTGCATTTCATGTTTCATAATGTGTTTATTATGTTCCATATATGTTTCTCCTGTTAAAAGGGAAGATGTAACATAAATATTTATAGTTATTTATATATAGGTACGGCTACTACCACTTAGGTGAGCTGGACTGTCAAGGTGTTAATCATAAATGTCAACAGTTACAATATGAGCTTCAATAAAACTAAAAGCCAAAAAATGATCCGTAGTTTTAATTAAAATAAACGCTAACGTTCAACATAATAACAACGTTACATTGAGTTGAGCACACTTTCTTATGGCGTGAATTTTTGCTTGAACGATAATTTGGGGTTTTCTCAAGCTTGGGGATCTTGGTTCCTGGCCCGTATACTGTTACAGTTCCTTCTATTGCTCTTAAGACTTCTGTGTACCATTGAATGGCATTCTTTCCAAGTCTGGTAATGGTATTTGGATCCCATTTCTTTTTGTTGCTTAATTCCGTAACGAATTTCTTCTATGGGGTATACTTTCTCATAATATCATCTTGTGGCAAGTCCCAGGTTTTCTGATTTCTAAGAAAAAAGGAGGTGGTTTTCTTCAATGATTCCCTTTCTACTTGAATTTTCTCCTAGCTGTTATGAGAATATCATAGGCGTATCCTTGGCAGGACGTCCTCTGGCTGTACAGATGAAGACAATGTCTTTGCTCGTCCTCGTCTCTGGCTACTCTAGTGGTGAGCAGTTCTGACATTTGAATGTTGTACTGTCTACACCTTTTCGATTTAATGCTTATTTGACAGCCTTATGAGGAGTTCTGTTCAAAGCTCCTTCCTGCCACCCATTATTTTTCCTATGCTTTATTTCCGATTGTTGTACATTCAGAGCAAATTGATCGTTCTTAAATTTTTTTTTCAATTTATATTTTATTCATTTGATTAAATAGTCACTTATCTCTTGCAATAAACTATTATTGTCGTATTGGCTCAATAAATATTTGGATCGGAATTATCAATAAAATATAGTATTGGACATTGAAATTAAATAATTAGATACAACTGCTGGCTTTATAATCCCTATTCCAATAATGACATAGTCGATGTATATTAGTTCCTATCCATTTATTCATTTGGTACGATTTCCACAGTTCTGTTGGTCTAATTTATTACTGTAATTGTTTATACAATTTCAAACTTCATAGATATTCAATTTGTTTCCCGTTCACATGAGATCTCTAATCAAACAATAAAGAAAATTAACTGTAGTATTGAGTTTAGTAATCTAGTAAATTTGATCAAATAATGATGCTCAGATTACCATTAGTTGAATTATATCCCTGAGTATAATCAAGAATTATATCCAATTTACCTCCATTGACCAACAAATAAATATAAAGGCGAATGAAATTTTCGAAAACTATTGGAACTCAGTAGCTGCTAATTTTTTGAAAAGGTTCACCAAGCTACTCAGAAATGTCAACATTGTACATTTATCATGTTATATGCTGCAAGGAAATATTTTGTTTCATTGAATAAACACAAAGATAAACAAACATAATAACTGGACTTGCACAAAAGCGTCTATGCTGCCTAGTCAATATTTGAAGAAGAATGTATCTGATACAAAGCCTTATTCTATGATGTTGTTATTGACAATATATTTTCTTGGATAGTTTGCAGTAATTATTCATGTCTTTTTCACATTAGAATTTTGTATTAATTCTAGTTTTGTAGTATCTATACCTTGTTTTCAAGCCAGGAGGAGCATTTTAAGAAACCTCAATCACACCACTAGAAGTTAGATTAAGAGGGTGTTCCGAAAGGATCGTGTTCAGATTTTTCGAACTAATTGACAATTATTATGTGACATGTATTATATTGCTCGTAGGTGTCGTGTCCAATGAGGGATCAATGCAAGTCTTGAATTTGAATCATCATTGGTCGCAGGCCATGGCGAAAGTTGTAACCAAATGTCACATTTTTGTGTACAAAATGTGAGGTTATCATAAGTAATCCATGTTAAATTGGATGATATAAATATGTACAAAGAAGCTACTGTATGTTTAAATTATTCTCTATTCACATTTGAGCTCGAACTAGAAGTCAACAGAAGTTTTGATATCGAAAAGTACCATAATAATGTACTGTAATGTAAGTTGAACTTGATGTAGAAATATTTACAATGTTCATTCACGATAAGTTTGCAATAACAAAACATGACAGATGTTTCACATCGTTGCCACGTTGTAGTTTCTTTTTCCAATAGTTGGCATAAAATTATGTTGATAAGTTGTTTATTGCTTAATATTACATTCAACTCAAAAATAAGACCAGATATTATAAAATATTGATAATTAAATACATACATTTTAAGATGTCCAGTAAATAAAAAACTATGAAATGCGAGTGAAATGAAAACGACAAACCAACACAAGAAATTCTGATAAATTTGTATGGCAACCCCGGACACGGCAGCCAACTATTGGACCGTAACTTCACCCTTTATTTGACGCATTATTCCATTTATACCACAGTATATGAACGAACCAGTATGTTATCTCGTGACGTCACACTGCCGAGCTCTCTGTGACCTACAACGACGTTCGGATGATTATAATCATCCGGCGGCCAGTGCTGTGCTGCGATCTAACTAAAGTGCAAGTGGTGAATTTGCGAATGGAATTATTTATTACAGCTTATATTTTTACGGCTTTTCGGTATTATTTTTATAGTTTATAAGCATTTTTTTGCAATGGATACCATTAAAAAAAAGAAATCGGGTAGTGTGTGTGTAGTTTGTGAATGTAACAATAATAACAATTTAATAATTGTGATGAAAAATTTTACCGTTTTCCAAAGGATTCAGAAAGGTGAGAAACTGTTTGTATTTTCATACGAAATGTAAGTATAATACTTTATTATTTGATCTTCATAATACATTTATGAGCCTTAGTTTCATGTATTGATTTAATTTGTTGTTTTTGTTTCAGAGCTAAAGTTTGGCTCGAAGCATGCGATAGGCCTGACTTGATGCCAAAAATAGAAACTCTATCCAATAGTAGTCATCGTTTATGTGGTGCTCATTTTGAACCAGACATGATTATGCAACATCATCAAAGAAAACTTCTCCTAAAAAAGGCTATTCCAATTCCAATTTTGTGGTAATTTAATTAAAAAATGTTCGGAAATTCATACATGCAGCGTATGTGAGACGTATTCACAAGTGTATCAGAATTTAGACGATTCGTCTTTATACTGTTACCTTAGATCTTATGAAAATACGAATAAGGATACTTGATTGATTGAATATGATACTTGACTTGAATATGCCGCTTGAAAATTTTGTACAATACATCTCATTATTAGAAACATTATTCCAAATGACTTTCGAGAAAGTTGCTACGGAAGATAATATTGTTGAATCACTCATAAATATTAGTCAAACAACAGAGTTTGTACATCCTTGTGTTGATTAAATAAAATATTTAATGAAACTTTTCTTCAGGGTACGACTATATAACACATTAAAATTTGTCAATAAAAATTTTGAAAATCATAACAAAATGAAAATAATATGGAAAAACCAATAAATATTTTGTATAAGACTATTGTTTTATTAACTCATTAGTGCATTGTTCTACAATATTTAAGAAAAAACATTTAACACGTTCAAGTCATTTTAAAACGTATGCACCTACGCCTATGGTGAAATGAATCGTAAAACGATCCGTTCAAGGTTATCAAAAGCTCTGGCAATTTATGAATGAAACTTATGAGAGATATACTACTGGTTGGTTCATATACTGTGTTTATACTTTGTATATTTAGATTTTTTTCAGTGGCTGCAATTGTTACTACAAATGACAAAATTGCAAGCTTATCGTAAATAAACTATAATTAGATTTCACTTGGAAATTTATATTATTAACAAGAAAAAACAAGCATGAATTTTGTTTATCAAACTGAATAAATAATAAAAATAGCACTTAACTTGTTTGGAATATGATACATACTCATTTAACAATAAAACAACAAACGTGAAAAAGATGTACCTAATAAAGATTGAAGTTATAATATTTTCATATAAATACAAAACTGACAAATATCGTTGTCAGTTGTATCAAAAAAGCTGTGTAAAACGGGCGACAATTCAACCAATCACTAGGTTGCAAAATAACAAATCAAATTGAAATAACTTCTTTTTGTTCAAAAACAAGGTAATTTTTTTTCCACTTACATCTGACAATATGACAGAAGTGAAATGTTGACTTGCCAAAAGCTCCGGCATTTATTGTCCATCGATGCGTTCAGAAGTCAGCTAAAACGTTATTTCAAACTTTAAGAATGTGAATTCATTGGTCGCTTTCATCACAACGTAGCGCTACCGAAGCGATCACTAATTTCCTGCTGAACGCGTGTTTTGTTAACTGATCAGATTGAGCGATGTGGTATCAGTCACCATTTTTTCAATCAGAGTTAAAATACGCTACACGCTACCGATTGATGATGCATTAACTGTCATTCATGACGTTGGAAACATATTATAAATATCTTTGTTTGGAGATATTTTAGTTTGTATTTTAGTGAAAATGAGTGAACTGCTGGAGATGACTTATTATTTCATTAATAAATTGTATAGTCTGTCAGGAAATTCAACTCTTTATAGTGTGCTCCAAAGTGGGGAGTTCAATTTATTGTAATTAAATCCCATTTTTTAATGGTTATGAGTAATACCTATTTCATAAATTGTCCTATATATCAAATAAAATTAAGTTGTTGTTGTATTCATTGACATTTGACATATTATGTCGATAGTTTTATATGCACGTTCAGCAGAATTACGGACTGATAGATCACTCTAAAAATCGCTACTTGATCAACTTTGTTGGGATGAACGCGACCGTTTCAATAAAGCAATATAGATATTTGCAATTATGAAAAGCCTGCAAAAATCTTATATTCTGAATAAAACCACATTTTGTTGACTAGACTTACCTTAAACTGAACTCCCATATTGATCTCATTGTGCACCTAAATCTGTTCTCTCGAAGTTATTGTTCAATTCGATTCAGAGGCAGTTCACTGACTGCACTATGTTTTTCTTCAAGCTTTCATTATTTGAATTCATAGTATATTTAAGTATAAGTGGATATTAAGGTCTTTAAAACACGCGCGATTTTTCGAGCACGACGGCGAAGCCGGCAAGTGCTCGAAATAGAGCAAGTGTCAAAGACCAGTTATCCACGAAAACTTTACGCTATTTTTTTTATTGGTGCACTTTGAAATTATAAATACTGGTCTATAACTACTACAACAACAAGAAATGGAAATCATAGATGGAAATAAGAACTAAATGTCAAACGGTTGAATTCGTGATGTATATGATGTATATCTTGCGTTGTCATGGAAATGAGAAAAAAATAAACTAATTTGTATTTTGATGGAAGTTCAACCTCATTGAGTTCTGTGAATGTCAATAGTAATATTTTAAATACCATTTCCTAAGATTTGAAAAATATTTCAAACAATACCAACGGCACTTTCCATTTTAATTTATAAATTTGACATTGTTAAATATTGTTCGAATGAAAGTTTTGACGTTACAAACTACTCCTGTCAGATCAATAATAAAAAAATTGTCACTTAAACATGCTGAGGCGTGCTCTAAATAGGTAAAATGGTTCACCAATGAAAAAATATATATTACATTGATATTGTTCTATAAAGTCTGACAACCAACTGATTTACACTGATTCACATCACATATATCAAAACTCAAAAACTTGAACTCTAACTGATCGGGGACCCAGAACAATATGGCTGACCTGTCAACGTGAGGTGATCTGAAATGGTCCATACCATGTCCATACGCTGGAAAATTCTATATTCCTCGAGAACCATGACTCATTTTATTAAATTCAATAGAGAGT
Source organism: Galerucella pusilla (assembly GCA_910591695.1). Classification (NCBI taxonomy): domain Eukaryota; kingdom Metazoa; phylum Arthropoda; class Insecta; order Coleoptera; family Chrysomelidae; genus Galerucella; species Galerucella pusilla. The sequence goes on from CAJUYI010001300.1 coordinate 38,613, forward strand.
ACCCACCTTTCCATAACATCAATTACTGGAGGTGATATTTTAATGTTTGATATTTAATTTTCAACCAATTTATAGTCCCTTCTCCTTAATGTGATCCTGATTTTGTTTTTTTGATATCTCGGACTCCTCCAAATATTTCATATTCACTACCTGTATTTTACTGTTTTACTGTGTTTGATTTTGTACCCTCGTTCTGTAAGTTAATGTTGGCCTAAATATCGCTCCAATTATTCAAAATTTTTTATCCTGTATTATTTCTTAATTATGTTCGTTTCGTCTATGGAATAATAAGTTCAGTTGTTTTTTCTAATCTCTCATTAACTCCGGCTTCTTGTTAATAATTTATTATTCCCAAGTATTGGAGTGTTTTCACTCTCGCTCTTAGATTCATATTTTCTGTTCCTCGTGTTCTTGTCCATAAACCATGCCTTGCTTCAAATTTATTCCCATCCATTTCATTTTCGTTATTTTTATTCCAATTCTCATGATTTAGTTCCAGATCTTATTCACTGTTGGCAATTAAATGAATTAGATTTTCACAATATAAAATTTTTATTCTTGTCTATGGCATCATTTCTAAAAACCCTAAATGTATCCGAACATATATGACGAATTGAAAGCTTCAAAAGGGCGTGAGGTTTGACAAGCAAAGACTTTACATCAAAGAATTTTATTCCATTTGAAACACAAAGAAATGGAAAAGTGGCTTAGTAGTGCAATATTTATTTCCTTCACTTCTTTCAGGTTATGGCTGTTGGAAAATTGAAGGCCTGATCATATATGATTGACTGGAAATAAAATATTTAAATAAATGTGAGAGGTTGAAACAGGACCGATACAGCTTGCACTAAATTTCTTTTATCTATGATCACCTTTAAAATTAGGCATTTACGAATCACAAAAATTTGTGAAATCATACATTATGCATAGGTACGTTGAAAAGCGTGCGTAAATGAACTACGCTTTTCATATGGGACTTTCATTATAACACCCAAAAGCGTGCGTAAATAACCAATGCTTTTTAAATGGGGTTTTCATTTGAACACTCTTTTTTAGCTACGTGAATATCTAGTTGGCTTGAATTTAGCCGTTTGTTGTATAAACTTTGGTGCTGACAGTAAATTTGACAGAAGTGTCAGACATAGGAAAAATATTTTTTACTTCAAAAGAAGACAAATTATCCAATGTTATAATTAGTAATCTAAATAACTGTCCTCATTTTACTATAAATATGAATTTAAATAGTTAGAATTCGTTGTCATATGTCTGTTCATAGGAAATTCATTTTTATGTTTTTTAACCCCATCAGAGCACATTTTTTTATCTTTTCTTCATGTGGTCGTAGATTTTCGCAACTCGTGCGTAAAAATATAACTTCACGCACTTGCATCATAAATAACTATTTGGAAACTAGTGCGGAGAAGTAAATTAGTTAAGTTTTTGGGGAGTATACTGACATTTGAATATTTAAAATATATATTTGTATGATTGTAGTTTACCCAATGACTGAAAAATGAATAACATTTATCAGAATTATGCTGCAATTTTCAATAAAAAGGAACGTATATAGCAATTGCGTGCGGAAAAGTATCACTTTTCGTACTATTGGGTAAACTACTATAACACCTTGGATTACGTTTTATGAAAATATATATTTTTGATGAATATCATTATCTGCGAAAGAGGGGATTGAATTAAGGGCGAAATCAAAGATGTGGAAGTATACAATGTGTTCAAATTGAAATGACAAATTTAATATCATCTTCTGGTATAAACGAAGTGCTGTCGAAATTATAATATAGACTTATGTCGAAAGTGGAAGAATTCCATAATTCTATCTTATGATATTTTTGAGTAATATCTCATGACCGGCCGCCGTGAAGATCCCTGTATACAAAGACAACAGAAGCTTGTCAATAATCATAATCCATCCTCACTCTATATTCACCATAAATGCGGAGCAGAGCTTGAGGGTTGTGCCCACCTTGATCAAAAAGGTTATAGTGGAAATAAAAAATATGTGTTATCAAATAAATTGTGATGAATATTACCCTCCTGTATTATATTATATTTCTTAATGTCAGACATGCCAGTAGCCTCATTGAATATTCAAATAGAAATTTATCTTTTACAGAGTGATCCTAAGAATTTTACTAAAACTCTAATACAAAACAAGTAGGTGTCTGTATTGGTTATCTATACATCCCTGTTTCAGCTCAAAATAAAATATGGTAATAAAACTGAACAATGCCAGATAAACGATCAATATTGCGGCAGTGGCGGAGATTACGATATTAGTTTATTCTGCTTATTTAATGACATTCGGTCGACATTACAGTTGAAATAAAATTCATTCGTTCGGGCCTTTTAACAAGTTACATTTTCATTTTTATTAAATTAAATTAATTGAAAAAAATATAGTTTAATTTTCATAATTCAAATTTATTGACAATGAATTAATGTATGTCAAGTAAAGTAAACATACCATTTATAGGAAATATAAAATTCAATCTATAGTATCATCCTCTTCGCTGGCCATACAAGAATCATCCGAAGACTCGTCGAGAGAGATCACTATCGGTTCTATAGTTTGTTCTATGAGGTTATCTGTTATGCCGCACCTGGTTGGAATTTTCAGAGCCTCTTTAGCTCTGAGGTATATTCCCAGTAAGTGGAGAGAAGTACGAGTGGTATTTATACCCAAACCAGGTAGGATGGACTACACCTTACCAAAAGCATTCCGACCAATTAGTCTCACATCGTTCTTTTTAAAAACAATGGAGAGGTTATGCGAGCGGTATATAAGAGATGAAGTGCTAGTTCACAACCCACTTCATCCAAGTCAGCATGCATATACTCCGGGAAGGTCCACTGATTCGGCCCTTCACCAAGTGGTTGGCAGAATCGAAAGATCATTGGACAACAAAGAATCCACCCTGGGTTTATTCATAGATATCGAGGGAGCGTTTGATAAAGCAACCTTTCCAACAATTACTCAACAACTCAACTCCAGGAATGTACCTATGGAAGTAGGAGAATGGATACTCAAGATGCTCTCTAGTAGAGCAATAAGTATCAATGTAGAAGACATCACATTAAGAGGACTGGTCATGAGGAGATGTCCACAAGGAGGAGTCTTATCACCCCTTCTGTGGAACATAGTCCTAGACACCCTGATTAATCACCTCAACAACAATGGATTCTACACAATTGCATACGCAGATGACATAGTTGTCTTGCAGACTGGCAAATTTGTGAACACACTGTGCTATAGAGCGCAGGATGGGCTAAAATTAATTGAAAAATGGTGTAAGGAACACTCATTGTCGATCAATCCCAGAAAGACTGAGATGGTCCTTTTCACCAGGAAAAGAAGTTTATCGGGTTTGAAACCTCCCGAAATCTTCAAAAGCAAACTAAACTTTTCGGAAGAGGTGAAATACCTTGGTATTACCCTCGACAGGAAACTAACATGGAACTCTCATCTACACAGCAGAGCAAAAAGAGCATATGTGGCATATGAGCAGTGAGGGAGGACAGTGGGACGCACATGGGGTCTGTCGCCCCGTGTGGTCACCTGGATCTACACTGCAATAATAAGACCCATGTTAACGTATGGAGCAATTACATGAGGACCGAAGGTTTTACAAGCAACGGCCATCCAAAAATTATATCAAATACAGCGAATGGCTTGTTTGAAATTCACAGGAGCCATAAGAACAACACCAACTGCAGCAATGGAACTAATTACTGGTCTGACCCCTCTGGACCTACACGTCAAGGAGGTTGCGTTAATGGCAATGGTACGATTGCGCACGGCTGGTGTAAACCCCGAAGTAGGAATGGGCCAATTGAGGTTGAGCCTATGGAAGGAAGCGCTCACTGCGCTACCTCTCCTGCAGGCAGCCAACGATGCAATTGAACCCAGGTTTTTGTTTAACAAACCCTACAAAATTCAAATAAAACAGAACACAGAGCCAGATGCTGCAAATGCAATACGCTTATATACAGATGGTTCAAAAATGAAAGAAGGCTCAGACTGTGGAGTTTACTCGAGAGCACTGAGCCTCAAGATTAAGTGGGGAATGGGAAACAATACCAGCGTGGTTCAAACAGAACTGGCTGGTATCTCAATTGCCACAAAAGAACTAACCAGAAAAGGAATTTCTGACAAAACCATAATAATCTGCACTGATAGTAGACAAGCCCTATTAGCCTTGAACAGACAACGTGTTATATCGAGGCTAGTACTAGAGTGCCACCAAGATTTAGCTGACGTCTCGGCAGATTACAACATTATCCTGAGGTGGGTTAAAGGGGTGGGGGTGGGCACGACAGGAGTAAAGGAAATCGCATTGCTGATTCTTTAGCCAGGGAAGCCGCTGGACTGAAAATTCTAGGACCCAGTGACACCTACGGCCTAACGACTTCGACAATTGCGGAACTAGCCAAACGTTACACCCATGCTCAATCCCTTAAGAGATGGGATGGAATTAAAGGATGCAGTTTTGCCAGGATCACCCTGGGCAACCCTCGGAAGCTGGCGCCGAAGAAATATTTGGCGAAGACCAGGAAAAACCTACGTTTAACAGTAGGATTTCTGACTGGTCACTGTCAACTAAGTAAACACCTCCATACTATGGGGCTAGTGGACACACCTCTATGCAGGATGTGTGAACAGGAAGATGAAACTGTCAGGCATGTCTTATGCGAGTGTCCGGAGTTATCGTCAATAAGAGAGTGTGTATTCGGTGAGTCTTGTCCTACACCTGCCGATATAAAGGAGATGTCTCCCAGTGACCTGTCCACCTTCCTGAGAAGGACAGGATGGACAATGACCTAGGAGGACAACTCCTCGGGAGGATGTACAATGTGGCCTAAGTGCTGTGAGCCTACACACTCACCCTCCCTACTCTACAGATACAGATGAGGTTATCTAAAACCCACATTTTCTCTTCCTCTCTAATTACATGATTCACAGCATCTCTCCAGTTCTCTTCAGTTATTGTTGTCAATGACTACTCCATTAGTTCACGAACATCTTTCATTTTAAATGTTTTATTATGTCTAGCTACATAACCTTTCATTTGGGCCCATATTAACTCTATCGCATTTAATTCACAATGGTATGGCGGCAAACGAAGCAAACGAATCCCATATAAAGCCGGATCTTATCAGTAGTAATACCCCTAGGGTCTTGATAATACCGAGATAATTTTGTCAAAGAGAATGCTGAAAGCGTGTTGCATGATAATATTATTAATGTAATATTATCTTTAAGCAACACTCTTGAAGGATTCTCTACGACAAAATTTTGAGTATTTATCAAGACCCGAGGAGTATTCGATAAGATAATTTTTTACTTTGTAGATATCAAAAAATTTATTGTCAATCTGTTGCTTAATACTTTTCAATACAAACTTCATTAGCTTTAATCAAAAATTATTCATTTTTATTTAAAACTACAGTTACTTTGTGAAAAGTACAATTGGTAAATTAATTGAATCGTTAGATGCAATACCAAATCTTTCCGACATTTTTATTCCAGTTGTCAGTTTGAAGTTAAATTAATTTTCAATAAAACATAAACACCAAACTGAAAACACCACATGTATTATCAGTAGTAATACCCCTAGGGTCTTGATAATACCGAGATAATTTTGTCATAGAGAATGCTGAAAGCGTGTTGCTTGATAATACACTCTCATCGCTGTAATACAGTTGGTTACTATATTCAGTAAAAAATTATCGCTGTAATACAGCGGTGATTGGATGAAATTTGACACATGACTTGAAATTAAGTAATTTGATTGGTTACTATATTCAGTAAAAAATTATCAAAGGTAATACCACGAGTGCTTCAAATTTTATCGATAATTTTTTCTTTTCCACGAAAACTTGTTTATTTGGCAAAAATATGAAAAAAAAAACGATTGATAAAATCGTTAGGACGAGGGATTTTATCTTAATTCGGTTTGTTTGAATGTTTTTGTCTCAAATAAACAAAATTTAGTGATGAAAATAAAAAAATTATGTGATAAAATTTGAAGAGCAAGTTGTATTTGTGGAGATTATTTTTTTCAACAATTTAAATTTTGTATTAAGTACCTAAATGTTCAATATTCTCTTGGGTGATGCACTCAATCGGTTTGTGTTCATTTTCCAATAAACTTCGAGGCACTTTTAGTTGTCAATAATGACAAATTCAAAGTAAAATTTTGACGTTTCGATGTAAACAAGGTATTATCGATGAGGAAGCAAAATTATCAGTATAATATCGAATGATTGGCTAGAATAATGTATTGCTATTGGTTAAAACCACCAAAATGTCAGATTTTGTCAAGTGAAAAAAATAATCGCGATAAGATGCCGCTTACTATTGATAATTCCTTACTAAATATAGTCAATCAAATTACTTAATTTTAAGTCACGTGTCAAATTTCATCCAATCACATCTGGATTACAGCGATAACACCCTACATGTGTTGTTTTCAGTTTGATGTATTTTTTTATTATAAATGTCAAACTGACAACTGGTTCAAAAATGTCGCGAACATTTGGTATTGCATCTAATGATTCGAAATTCACCAATAATTGTACTCTTCACAACTGTAGTTTTAAATGAAAATGAGTAATATTTGTTTGATCAAAGCAAATATATTTCGAATAGAAAATTATTAAACGTCAGATTGACAATCAATTTTTTGATATCTACAAAGTAAAAAATTATTTCATCGATTACTCCTGAGGTCTTGATAAATACTCAAAATTTTGTCGTAGGGAATCCTTCAAGCGTGCTGCTCAAAGATAATAGCCCTCGGCCTACGGCCTTGGGCTATTATCAAGCAACACGCTTTCAGCATTCTTTATGACAAAATTATCTCGGTATTATCAAGACCCTAGGGGTATTACTACTGATAATATCCCGCTAGCTATCAAAAATTTCCCTGTAGGTCCCTAACTATAATAACGATTGCGCATTTGTCATTGTGACATATTACCAAATTTTTAAATTCGTGAAAATGTCGCAATTTGAACAAGATTTTTCAAGTTCTATGCAAGAAAAAGTGACCGAAAGTAAACTCGAAAATACAATACTGTTATTCTTCTACTCGAGAAATATTCTACCGAATTACACTCGTGCATCAAAATAGACCTGATAATTTTTCATCCAAGCATGTCAGTAAAAACTGCATTCGGTTATTCTCACTCCATCGGAGTCGGGTACTTTCGCCAAAATATGAAAATAAACTCATGCGGTTATTAGACAACATTCTTTCATAAAAAATTATCGGTAATTTTTATAGACTTGTGTAATTGCTTCCGAAAATTTCACGAGATTTTTAACCAATCAGAACGTGTATTTCTGACAGATCACCATCGCAAAAGATAAATTTTAGTGGAAATTTTTTCCTCGTGGGTACCCAACAGCAAATTATACTGAAAGTTTTTTTGACGTTTATAATGATTGAATATTTTTTATAATAACTAGTATTTATTTGTTCTCATGATAATTTTGATTCATTTCAACTACAAGCTTAGATGTTTTCTAAATCCTTTGGTCCATTATGATTAATGTTTAATTAAAAACGCAATTATTATATACTATGGCAGGTTCTTGGATTGTCTTTGGATTTGGTGTGGAATTTTCTTACCGAATACCACACGAGGTTAAATTAGATCCGAAAATTTTTTCGAGCTCATGAATATTTTGAAAATTATTTCAAGTCGAATCCCTCTAGTGGTATTACTAGTGAAAATATCATACCAGTCATCATTATACCAATCAGATGACTTCGACATTGTTGCTATGGAAACCATCAAATATTCTGAAAATTTCCCGGTAGATGACAGCATCTCCCGTGATACAAATGAATCCACTTTCATTTCTAGTTGATATTGACATTTGTAACGTTGTTACTATTTTTCCGATATCCGGTAGTATATATTTCAGTATTTTTCATTTTTTTAATATTAATATCACCCTCTTTCGTATCTACCCACATAGCATTGAAAGAAGATTCATATGCCAAGTATATGCCTTCAACGTCCCGTAAAAGATGTTCGTTCCGGTACATGATTAGCATATGCTGTCCACATACTTTTGAGCACATCCCTGTACATACATCCATAGCAAGTGCTAAGAATTTAAGATTCAAACTTGTTTTTTTCCGTAGATCTTTCGCATATGATTCGCACATACCCTAAAAGTCCACCTAAAGCCTTTTTTTAAATTATATATTTAGCATGTAATAATGATTTACCATTAACTAAGATCCTTTTCACCACATTCAGCGCATATGCTAAGTATATACCTTGAAGAATATCAGTAGTATTTTATTTCACAGATATCCTAAGCATGTGATATGGATTATCAATCAGGTCAGGTAATTTTACATCAGATCTTCAGCACGTTTTATTCGTTTTACATACATGTATGAATTATTATTAACTATTTTCGTTTAATAGATTCAAAGCCATCATTGGTGTTGTACCCTTTCATTTTAAATATGCATCTGCCGATATCAGAACTAACCCAAAAGCCCATCCTTAGCATGTGCAAAATATAAAACACGGAATATTATTTGGTACATGTAAAGCACATGCTACGCATATACCATAAAATAAAGTCAAAGGCGAGTATATACCTTTAGCATGCGATAATGACTTAATATAATAATATATTCTTTATCAAGCTAACTTCAATCGATATTGAAGCCATTATATCTTTTCATTTATAATATACATTTAGCATGAATATATCTGAATAATCTCATGTGCAAAGTATAAAACATAGAACATTATTTGGTACATTCAATGCACATGCTGAATACGTCCTTCGAACATGCGATCACATTCTGTTTCAGCATATTCGAAATAATACATAAACGCATCGAAAGAGGGCGCTGACTTTTATTTGTAGCTTTACACCGATTCATATGTAACCACGGAAATCAAATACCGGACCAAAGCTTAAGAATTATACTTACCTGGCATAGGGGTTGCCGTGATCAACATGGCATGCAGATGGCATGGAGGTCCCCCCAGAACAAGGATTTGTCATTGCACTAATTAATAATGTTACATTGGTAAATGGTAAATGAAAAATAAGAGGTTGACAAAAAAGTTAACTTCTATATCATGTACGTAGCACCTAAAAAGTGTATATGCATTGCAAGCGAAAAACTTCAGAAGAGCATGTGCAAAGTACATTCTTTTCGTAAGAGGAAGTGTAATGGATATGCGTAGGTCCTGCGAATAATACGACATATCCATAGCATGTACCAAGCATCTACACTAGCACATGTATAGGAGATTAATAGCACTCGGATAGGTATATAATATATACGCCGATAACACATGCCTAGGATGTACTGTATATCAGAAGGCCCATAGCTGGAAAATGCGTAGCATGTGAAAAGAATGTGCTATCACATGCTTGTTGGCACTTTGAGCTTTTTATTGCAGGGTACATACTTAGCATCTTATAAGGACATCTTTCATCACATTCTGAAAACCTGTACAGCATGTGACCAGGGCGCAACACAATCTATTTATAGCACTTGTTTTGGTATTAAATGAGAACATGCTTTGCACATCCATGTTCTTTTTGAAAATATTCCAAGCATATGCTTAGGATGTCAAATTGCTATGTGGGTAGTTGTTAAAATTGGGGTATTAATAATTATTTGATATATGTGTATTAGTTTTAAAACATCTGGTATATTGCACCTGTAGGATTTACGATACCGTACGCGCAAATCAGTCCGCGCATTTCTTAAGATTTTTAAGTAGGAGACCTACTGAGTGGGGTCGAAAGAAAAATAATAAAACTTGGCAGCGAGACAAAAATTCGCTCTCGGCTCTCTGCTCTCTTGCTCTGGTTCTTGTGGCTCTTTGCTTTGCACTTGTAATACCAGCTGCCGTTATCCGACCGACCGTTTCCGGAGACTGATTTTCGTGCACGAGGTAAGCGAATTGAAAGAGTATATTGTAAATAATTTCTTCCGTTATAAATTCATTTACGCCTGACTTCTTTTATTTTAACATTATCATTGATAAAATTTAATTTTGCTTATTGCCTGCTTAAATTGTAGTAAAAGTTTCTGTGTATTTGTGTACAATTCCGAACTATAATTTATATTGTTGGCTTTAGGGAAAAGAGATATATTTGGGAAATTTCAAGGATTGTCGCTGCCAGAGCAGGTAGATTCTTGAAAGGTTTTCAAAGTATTTCGTGGAAACCCGACTGCCGCCGTTCATCTGACAGAAAAATATTTTCAGGAATCTCAAAGGCTGATCGCTGCCTGAGCAGGTGAATTCTTGAGTGGCTCTGAAAATATTGAAAAGAAACCCGACCGAAGGAAACAGTTCATTGTAGTAGATTGAGATATTTGATCAAAGACAACTTGGAACAGTCTCGTACGTGCACGCTGCCTTAGCAGGTGCTAACATTTCGAGAATTTTCCAAGGCGTTGAGCGAAATAATCTCACGAGTGTTCGCTGCATAAGCAGGATCACTAGGGAGAGGTTTTCGGACTCTATTGTCTAGCTTCCATTTAAGTGAGTAATTTAGCACCAACGGCCGGGGTAACGTCAATAAAAAAAAACAGGTTCCGACAACCGTGATAACCTGGAATAATCTTGTACATGTACGCTGCCAAAGCAGGTACAACATTCGGGAGGTTTCCAGGCAAATTGATAAAATTTCCGTTTTAAGTATCGGCAACTAAAGGTTTTTTTTTTTATAAATTACTTTCGTTTTGATTAAATCTGTACACAAATATCAAGAAACGCTTAGTTAGCCCCGCTAGTACCCTAATAACGCTTTCTTTGTGTATTTATCATCTGACCGCTAGTTAAGATTCACTATTTTCACCTGCATCTAGTCATAACAGTAAGCTTTGCACCTCAGCTTGTACGTATCTTGTAAAACGAATTCAACTAATTTATTGCTTGGTGTTGTGGTTTTTTTTTTGGTTCTAGTATTAACGTAGTTAATTATTGTAATATAGGTACTATTTAATTTTAATATTCATTTAGTTATTCGAAAATAAAGCACCGTATTTTCAAAATAAATTATTTCAAAGTAGAAATAAAAAACTATAATTTCTCAGCAACTGGTAGTTTCATTTTCCGATAGTGGTGAACAATTAAAGCCTGTTTCCCACTACGTGTTACGTCAAGGTCAAAAACAACAGACCCCTGGAATTACTTAACCTCCATCTGTTGCTACCCTGGTAACTCTAGACGCTGCATTCTCAAGAGTTCGGTGGAGTAAACCATCCCAAAAATCTGGCGCCCGAGAAAATCTAGTAGATACTGAACCCGTGGGTGTCATAGTGACGTCCGTAATCGTAGTCAAAAGAGAAAGCACGTCACACATTACCGTGAAACCTAGTAAGAAAATTGTATCAAATCAAGTAATTTTATACAACAATATTTGATATTGGCAGGGAGAAAATCAAATATGCATTTGTTCTAGAGAAACCTTATTTACTTGAAAAATATCCGGTAATAATTCCAGGAAGATCAATTTGTTAAAAAAACACGACTTGAGGAGAACTTTTTTTGGATTGTAGGCTGTTAATCAGAAATTTTCTGGAAATTATTCTGTTCGGGGTATTAACATTGCGTTTTTAATCTTAACCGAGTACATCGGAAACTGGGGATGATAATTAAAAATCGATAGTAGGCAAGATATCCGATTATTAATTTGGATTTCCATTTGCTTATTAAGATACGGAATACAATAATCCAGATGATAGTCGCATGTTCAGAACTGATAACATAATTTATTCCAATTATTCAATCATTTTTAACTTAATCTTCGCCTTGAATCTCACAATCTGTGAATGTAAGGTCCGGTTCTATCACCTCTGGTTAAAAGTGATGGTTTGTCAACCACTGGTTAGGTGTTGACCTTAAGGTAAGGAAAAAATGTGTTCTATCATCATGTGTCAGCTACTTTTAACCAGTGGTTACTTAACGTCGATAGTTTTCGTAAATCCATTATAAAAATATTGTACAACATTTGTCTTTCCCGCCTAAAAATTGCATATAAAAGTTTGGTTATATATTTGTTAAAGCACCTTGTTATGGACAAATTATATTTCTCTATGCACCTTGTTTTGTCTTATTGTTTGTTTTTGCGTTTCTATAATGGAAGAACAAAAAATAAAAGAAAAGTAGGGGAAAACTTGATGCTTTATTGGTGGTAACCAAAAAATATTATAAAATAGTATTGAATAAAACCACAGATGCCGTAACCTGGAAGGTGAAGCAGCAATGTTGGAAAACCGTTGCCACTGAGCTAAACAGTTTCGGAATTTATGGCAGAAAGTCTGATCGTCACTGAGAATTTCATAGTAATTCACCCTTTCTCGGATTAATTTTTGTCTTCGAGGTTGAGTCATGGGAAAGGATAACTCATCCTCATCTGAGCCATCAAGTCCGGGATCAATCATTATTTTTATTATGATACTTTATAGGATTTATATTAAGCGCTAACGTCTTCTAATTACAAGTAGTCAATTAAAAATAAATGGAGATGTGCTGTGACAATAATAATATATTTATTCAGAATTGTCAATATTGCAAATTAAAATCAGCTTAACCAGTGGTCAAAGTCTCAACAAGAACTCAAAGTGCCTGTTACTTTATCCTTTGGTCAAAGAATGGTTATAACGGAGCAAGCGGTCATAGAACAGCAAACCTCTTGTCAGATCTTGTTAACCATAACTAGAGCTCTCAACCAGAGGTGATAGAACCGGCCCTAACTGAAACAAGTGGACAATGACCTAGATCTTGATTTTTCAAAGTATCTAGAAAAAACCGCATTCATTCGCTTTGGTTGTGCTCAACAGCCCAGGGCACTTGAACTGAATCTCCCATGTTATTCACTCCTATAACAGAGGCTAAGTGTTATCTGAATAGGCAACGCGTTTGCTAAGGGAATTTTCATTAGTTGTAATGTTTGTGTTGTATCCTCTCCAAAGTGCTTCCGTCTAAGTCCTTGTCAGTTCTCACAGAAGCAAAGAATGTGAGTAGGTGTTTCGTCATAGTATTCACATTGTATGCACATAGGTGCACTAACTTTGTCCATTTTGTACCGATGCTTCCTCAGGGTGCAGTGTCCACTCGATAGGTCGGTTACTGTCTTCAAATAAAAGCCCAGCGTTCATATGCTTTGATCATTGAACCTGCAGATCAAGTCACCCATAATTAAATTTCACAAAAGTGGTGAGAGTACCACCCTTGAGAAATTCTTTTAGTTGTCCTAACGGTGTGAGTTATATCATGCATATGTGCTGTTATTCTCCTCTTCTTGGATGGATCCTATCCATTTTCATGTAGTGCAGTTTATCTTTTTTTTTTCAGGAATATGTTTGTTGGTGACATCGATGTGGTGTTGGAAGAACCTTCAATGTATGAATATGCTGCAAGGGCCTTATGATTCAGACTACTTCCCTCTTATGTAGAGCAGCTTTTCCTTAGTTTTCTGCTTGATAAACCCATTGCAGTCTATGTATAGGAAGGCTCTTGGGCACTCCTCACATCCGTGCTCACCGTGCTCCAGATTTCCATATTTTTTGTTACTCCTTCTCTTTCCTTGGCATAATTATTAAATATTTCCCAAAACCTGCTCCTCTGTATTGAATATTTGCTTTTCATGTGTAGTTTTGTCATTTTGGTCGACGATTTTCATATATTGCTCATTCCACAACGGAACTTGTGCTTCTGCTCCTGTAAATAAAAACACTGATCTCAGGAGAACTCCAAAATTGGAAGACAAGACCAAGTGAATACAATTTAAACTTTTCTTTAATTTCCGTTTTCAACTGGCATTTTATTTAAACTATCTACGTCTACTAAGCTTTCTACCAGGAAATAGTCCTACAAATAAATGGATGTATACAAACTTCGAACTAAATTTTGTAGAATGAGACTAGAGAAGTTCACATTTCTCATTGTACTAATTCCAAAGTATTAAGTGAAGCGACATATTTTGCTAATTTATTGGATCCTCATTTCTGCAACTCTGGTAAAGTTAGACAATTTGTTTCAGAATTTTTAAAACTCACCAGGAAGTTCAACGAAGTGGGTGATTTAAAATACAATGGAATTGAGTACTTATAATATATTTCCAAATAAAGTTTAGACGATTTAGAACAAAGTTTTGTCTTCGTTTCCCTAAAAACACATTTTTTTAAAGTGATACCAGTTTAACATCGCCTGGAAATATCGCGTTATAACATACATTATAATATGGTTTATATAGAAAATAAATAGTTATTTATACCAAACAATGACTGCTACTGTAGTTTCAGAAATCGTGTCTCCATCAAGCTTATGTCTTTCCATAGAGACAAACATATCTATTTCCAAGTATCCTAAGCTTCAAGAATTTTTTAAAAGAAGAATTGACGGATATTAACCCAGCAAATTTAATGTGTTTGACAGGGGAATGTGAATAATCTCCTGTTTGAAGCCACCGATAACATTCATTTAATGATGAAGGTTGTAATGATTACTGGAATTGCTGGAGCATGCTGTTATAGTAAACTCTTTGCAATGTCGAATTAACCCATTAAGTCATAATTGTTACTACTGCTGATTCCAAAATGGAAAATGGTTCGTAAATTCACAGTGACGATGAGAAAGAAGATAAGTATGTTATTTCAATATAGGTCGAAATAACATTATTATGAAATCCCAAGTGGTTAAATCAGCATGTCGGCATAAACTCGATTTCGTCAATTCCAAGTGAAATTTCTGGATTTTAAAACTTTAAGAACTTTAAGGAGTATATGGGACACTTCCGGCCACTTTATTAGTGAGTACTGGAGATGATGTCTTAGCGTCACCAGTAGAAAGAGAGTCTCCTACAGTACCTCAAGAGAGATAGAAAACTTGCTTAGAGATTCATAAATTATGGAGTCAGAGCATTTTATACAAATTGAGAAAGGACGAGAGAGCATTTATTCAAATTCTATAAATAATGTTCATAATTGTATTAATTATACTACTAGTACTTACATAAATAAGTAAGACACACGTTTTTATGACAAAAATTATTACCACCCAAGAGTGGTGTGGTGTCTAGCCCTCAACACAAACTATGACTAAAACATAAGAAAGGATTGAAATGTGTTTTCCTGAATTTCTTGGGAACCGGACCTCATACTGGGCATTGTAGAACATCTCCGTATTGTGAATATTTGTAAATACCTAGGCAAGTTTTTTTTATTACATCCATCCTTGCTGCTTATAATATTCTACCATTACAATGCTAGTTAAAAATTGGTGTAAGGTGGTAGAGTTATTTTGTTGAGTGTTTTGTACTGTCAAAATTTCATTTGCCACCTCAACTGTATAGATATGAGCTTCTTCGATACCTTTAGCACAGAGTACATTTATGTACTCTGTGCCTTTATCAACGTTTGATGACTTTCATTCGTCATGCCTCTTTAAACTAGTTATTTCGGCACCAGAGTCAACCAGTATTGTTGCAACAGACCGACGAAAGCAGTAGTATATTTTGCTGGATTTACCAAGTTTAAATAAGTAGCAACTATTTTAGAGATTCCTCTTAATTGACGAATCTCTACCACTTGGTCACTGCTCATATTTTCTTATCTTAACTAAACAAACTTCCGATAAACATTCAAGTACATCTGATGAATTACAAATAATATTGGTTTGTTGGTATTCGCGATAGGTATGCTAATTAAAAGCTTAGATTATACGTCTTCTGCGTCGAGTGATTCGGAGTAACTCAACCAGAAATACCATAACTAAAAAATAGATAAATTTGTAATATAAATAGAAGTTAAGACGTTGTGAATCATCTCAATAATCAATTTCCTTCCATCTGGAGCTTCCTGCATTAATTTGTCAATTTCTACCTTAGTTGAAATCTTAGATTTCTTTGCCGTATAACCTTGAGCTTGCCGTTTCAATGAGGAACAAAGTTTTCAATATGTAGATTTATCTATATTGTGCTTAATTGCAAGGGATGACTTGATCATTGAATAATTGGCCCATAACGTTGAAGATTTCATCTTTGAGCAAAGGTCTAGGAAATATGCCATTACATTTTGTGAAAGAGAACTAGAGTTTTCACTCATGCGATTGTCCATAAAACGTTTATATGCATATTCGTACTTTTCCCTTGATTTCATTGGCAATAATTATGATGACCTCACTGACTCAACTACCTCCGGAGGAGCTACAAAATTGGAAAATTAATCATTACTTTTCATTTTACTTTCGTCAAGTTTGACATTTCAACCTTAATATATTTCCCCAGTAAGCCACGTAATTTGGTTACGAAATTTTAAGGCACCATTTATTTGTGAATTGATATCTGTCGAGTTTTAGAGTATGTTCACCTCGTAGGAAAAGCGACATTCCTGGACTCTGTGTTGTTGGGTATATGGTTACAATCATCACAGTCGTCCAGTATATAGTTAGGCTTTTATTAATGGGTAAACAATGTACTATTCTTCCCTTTATACAACCTGTTTAAAAGTGATGACATGTTGAATTGAGTTTTCATATTTTTTATTATTTACAATCCATCCATAAACAACACTAAAGCCAATTTTATATTATAAATTTTCTCCCTAGGTGAGGGAATGACAATCAGGGGCTGCAACGTTTTCTTTTTTATTTCGAAAATGTAACGCTACTGCCACAAACCGAGTTTTCTCGACACTTTTCCAGTCGCGTCTGGGAAATCATCTCAAATCAAGATGAGAATTACGAGTCGCTTTGTAATTTTTTTGACTGGAGAACCATTGTATCTGGATCTGAATGTTAGAATATGCTTAAATTGAAATGTTATTTGGAAAACGCGACGTCGAACAGATGCGTCGAGGCGCTCGCTGTCATTTTGCTGTATATAAATGAAGCAGAATAGATTCTGGGAATTATTTTTAAATCGACGTTACTTTCTCTATGAATGTTTCTGTTGAACGATCAGCTTCCGTTTTCGTCGAAAATAATTTTTTTCCACAAATATTACATGATCATACAATGAGATATTCCGTTTTAAAATTAAATTTCGCTTGTGGTGTCATAATAGAGTACACGTATATATCATATTTTGCTTAAATATCAATTTATAATAGTGAAGTTGATATCAAAAATTACTAGTAATAGGAAATAAACCAGTTTCCATTGGAAATTACTTCAAAATTTTAAAATAAAACTCAAATTTCAATGCACTTTCCGACCAAAATTTTATGATTTTCAAAGTCGTTTTGAAAGTACCTAAAGTTTATATTTTTTTGAAAAAATAGGCATGCAAGGTGTTAGGAGACTGATAAAGCGTTAATTCCCACCAATAGCAAAATTTATGCTTGTACCCTATTGCATGTATAAATTCATCAAATTTTCCAGCTTTTTCATAAGTGACGCTATTGCAGATGGCCGAACGACGCTCTAGCGAAGTTCGGCCAGCAATCGCGTGCGGAAAAGTCACTTTACGCACGTGTCGGGTACACTATTTTTTCTACTAGCATGCTTAAAAAAGCCCAAAACATAACATAAAGGAGCATTTATTATCAAATACATATCAACAAATTAGTTATTATCATTTGACATTCATTTGATGGGGCTCATACCAGCAGCATTGAAAAATTATTGAAAAATACGTCTTCTTTCTATTAAAAATTATAGCGGAGTTCTAATAATGAAATTTCCTCATTTTTCAGTTATTTGGTAAACTACAACTATACAAACATATATTTTAAATATTCAAATGTCAGTATACTCCCCATAAACTTAAATAAATCTACTTTCCGCACTAAAAAGAGAGATGTGGGAACGCGGACTTTCCACACGCCAGTAGAAAAAATATTTTCATCACCTAAAATTTGCCTTACTCAACAATCCTTCGGGCTATTAACAAAAAAATAGGAATAATTAAGTTTTAAAGTTCCAAATATTTATAACAATTCCGTGAACAGTATTTGCGAGTCAAAAATATATCTGGTTCATAATACCTAATGTCTCTAAAATGTATATTTGTCATAAAAATGTACCAATTGCTTGGCCTGAATATCTGGGACGACACCTTACAACGTGGTAGGACTTCCAACTCCTTCATTCCAATTTCAACGAGTAGATTAGCTCAGGTAACATAGGTTTGAGTAAAGTACAAGAGTTCCATACTCCAACTTCGTACGGGAACTTGCATATTTGCCAAAAATAAGTTATTCAATCACTTGTCGATTTTTCTTATCATAATCCTAGATGTAATTTGGCCCGAACACTTTCATTGTTAAATATTATGACTTTACTTATATTTGGGATCGTAGAAATGGCCGTGTAAATGGAAAAACTGCAATTTTAAATGCCAATAGCAAAGTAAAAAGACGTTTGCGCCAACAGCTGAGTTATGTTTATTGATTCTGAGGGTATAAAAATGAATTACCTAATAAATAATCCGAGAAGGATAAATTTTGGTCAGATTACAGGACAAGTTTCATACCTGGAAAGGTTTTTTGACAAAATTACATTTAATTGAATGAGTTTATGTCCTTTGGCGAAATTACAAACACCCTTTCGTACCCTACCAAAAGCAGATTGATCAATATATTAAATGTACATTTCATTAACTCCAGTAATCTTTGTACATTTATATTAATCTTGAGGTATGCATAACAAGAGTGTGCTACTATTAAGTCCAGAAATTATCATTTCCATTTCCAACCATCGAATGATTTTTATTCGTCGAATGGGACTATAATAGTTATTTCTTTCATGTATTGATCAGCCACCCTCTCCAGTGTTTTTAGCACAAAGAATGTTAGGCTAATGGGTCTGAAGAATTTTGCCACTGTGTATGTGGTACGACCCGGCTTGGGTATGAAGACAACTCTCACCTGCCTCCACTGTTCAGGGACAAACAGGCCCAAAAGATATGCACAAAATTTGTGCCAACGGCCTCCCAGCCTTGTTGAAGCAAAGCCGGGAAGATTTGGTCTTACCTCCCTGAAGACTTTGATGGTCTGAACGTCCGTATTGCCCAAGTACACCGCCTGTATGTGACTATTTCTTTTGCTAGAAGATAGTCCTCTTTACACGGTCGTTGTATGCCAACATATCCCATGTCTGGACACTCCCGCTCGACTTCCTCACGACCGGGAAAGTGTGTCTCTAGTATATGCTGCAAGGTATCCACCGTGGTTTCGGTGATAATTTTTTACTGGATATAGTAACCAATCGAATTACTTAATTTCAAATTGCATCCAATCACCGCCTTGGATCAGTGTGGAGGACCAGCCCGAATCAGTATGGCTTTAGAGAGGGCAGATATACGGTGATGGCGGTGCAGGAGGTATATAACACTGCATGAGGAATAATGCTGAGGGACAGGAGACAGAGATGGTGTGTACTGATAACAGTGGATGTCAGGAATGCCTTCAATTCTGTACCAGTAAACTACCTATTGCAAGAACTTGAGGATAGAGGTATTCCAAGATATCAACAGAACATAATAGTGGAATACTTTAAGGGAAGGAGGATAGAGTAAGAGCAGGGAGACTATTACAATGTTACGGCGGGGATGCCACAGGGATCTGTTCTTGGTCCGTTATTATGGAACATTTCCTATGACCCCTTAATAAAGATTGAAGTACCAGAGGGTTTCAAGCTTATTGGTATCGCTGATGATATATCCCTAAATGAAGTTTGTATTCCAATGAGCAAACACCAGAAATACCTGGGAATATGGCTTTCAGAAGGGCTTCCTTCAGAAAACAGTGGAGGAAACTGCAAAGAAGCCAGTGATAGAGCAGCGGAACTAAGCAGGATATTGCCAAATATTGGGGGACCATCGACGGCTAAAAAAAGAATGCTGTGGGGAGTGACTCTTTCCATCGTTCTTTATGGTGCACCTGTTTGGAAAGATGCGATGCTCATCACTAAATATAAGGACCAGCTGGTGAAAGTGCAGAGATGTTACTAAGAGTAGCGTCTGCCTATAAAACCACTTCGAATGAGGTACTACAGATAATAACAGGGATCCCTCCAATAGACCTGTTGGTCATGGAGAGAAGCGAGATCCATAACCGGGGACGAGAAAACAAAGGCGCTGTGGAAAACGAGACACGTGAAAAAAGGAACGATAGATGAAACAATGAAGAGAAGGGAAGGCGGACAAGGGAAATCATAAGGAATACGGAGAAGTGGTTGAGCTGCAAACATCGGGTACTGGATTACTTTCTGTCGCATGTCGCGTGACGCCTAGTCTTACCTTCCCCTTGCCCCTTGAACACATACCGAAAAGTATGGGCTTCAAGCCACGGACATTAAATATTTGATGTTTGACCGGTTTAACGTTTATTTAAAGTTTAAGATTGCGCCGGGGCGACGACCCAGCACTGTAGTGGAACGCGTTCGATGCGATAATT
>CAJUYI010001301.1:11724-37662 GCA_910591695.1 Galerucella pusilla
TATTTCGAGAACCGTTGACCGTTTCGAGCTGTAATTACGTGAAATCGGGAGTATTTGGATCTTTATATTTCATAAAAACGGTAGATTATCCTTCTAGATCATTTATCTTAATAAATTCTAAGCAAGTGTTACAGAAAGGCTGCAATAAACACTTTTTAAGTAGGTATCCAGTAACGTATACCAGTGCATTCCCATCCAAACTTTTTATATTTCTATAATCAGTCGAAAACACTTTTAGAGGAGTATAGGTATTATTTGTAGTCGTAGAACTAACTGTATTTTTAAGCAATTCAGATTTTGTATTAAGCAAAAATGCGAATTACAAATTTTTATCCTATTATAACATTGTTCCACCGTTATATTGGCATATCGGTGGTTTCCTTCAAAACTCAAAGCATTTTTCCAAGCTTCATATCTGCAATATAATATAGAAATTAAAAAATGTTTACTTGTATACTACTAAATTACCTCTTTTCTTACATAATTTTGTCTTTTGGACATCCAAAAAACGGTCTTTCTTTCAGTTTACTGCGACAATTATCAACAGAACAATATACCACTCCAGGCATTTTGCAATGAAATAAGACACTATAATATTTATTGAATAGATGAGGCTTTTACTGGAAGAGCTATGAAAGCTACTGTGTTAGTGAAACGCGTCACTTTATGTTTAAATACAATGTAGATTTAACAAAATAAAATTGTTTGATTTCATAATAATATTTATACTAAATACAACTTTATAGACGATAGGAGGGGTAAGGAAATTTTCGGTATCCCATAAATCGACGAAGTGAATTTACTTGTCATTAGTTAGTGTACGGTGGTGTTAGTGAATTTTTTTAAATAATTTCAAACATTTCATTATGTTTGCGTATAAGTACCGTTTTTTTTATTTTTGTATGGGCCACTGTCATTAGTATCAACGAGGCCCGACTTTGCACGTTCTGGATGTTACATGAATATTAAAAAACAATAATAACAAATCTAATAATTTCTTTACGATTTTACTGAGTGTTTTAATATTGGGAAGTAAGAGCAAACACGATAATTTGCGATTTTACAACAAAGATTAAACCATTAAAAATAATAATAAATAACCTGCTACTGCTACTGTATAATAATAGATCTAACAAATAACGTAGTAAAGTAGCAAGATGCATAATGTGGCGATTAAAGTGAAAGCAAGGTTATTGCTGTTGAGAGGGACAGTTTTTTATTAGATATACTATACATGTGAGGCGGATATTCGCCTCGAACACGATCGAAACTTGTTTGATGCGTACAAAAGGTTGTTAACTTCTAAAACAAGAGCAAATATAGATAAATTATGGAATTATTTCGTAGCAACTACTCCAAGGTAATTTAAAAAAAAATCCTGTTTTAAAAAATATAAGGATTCATTTATACCCAAAGCCAGGAACCAAACACTCTGGTTATGCGTTCTTCACGTGGAAACCATTGAGGAATACACTATAAAATAAATTCCACTGAATCAAGAATTGAAGCATGTCTTCCTTCGAAATATGCCCTTTTACAATCAAAAACCACATGCCAAATGTCGAATCAATTTATTTATCCATTTTAAAGTTATCGAATTAAAACATTTAAATTTTTATAACTGCACCACCCAGTATATCAAAAAGTAAATAGTCTAGTTCTTTCACATTTTTCTTGACACTTCCTTGGAAAAGAGAAATACTTTTAAATGAATTAGTAGGTATTTGAAAGGAATCACTCAAGTCCCTAATACTTTTTTGGTGTAATCTAAATTATGCCCAAGAATAATATATAAAGATTGTTAATTTAAATTATTTCAAATATAACCTAACAATGTTTCTTACTTCTTGTGGTTTGCAATTAATTCTTCAATCAAGGATTTACCAGAAACATCTACATACGCCATTCTTGTTATTATTCGAAGGCACACTTTAACATCCCTTTAAAAATAATAGTTTTAACATCAGGCTATTTTGAAGGAATCCTTTAAAACTTTAAGGGAAATGTGGTTAGCGAATACTGATTTGATTTTAGCGCCTGTTAAATTTTTAACAACCTCTAAATTTTAGAGGAAGAGTTACAGAATAGGGCCCATTGTCGCCTTAATGGGCTCCTGAAAAAGCTCAAAATAGCGCACATACCCAAAACCATCCAGCCAGATATGAAGTTCTTTTGGGTATCGGAAGAGAAATATTGAACAAGTTTTCAGTTTGCCTCTAATATTAAAAACGTCTACCAGCTCTAGGACTACAATGGTGGTGGTACACTTTACTTCGAGTACTTTTCATGTATTGTTTATTATTTTGACTGTACCTATGACGAATAAAAAGGCTGTAGAAGATAAAAGTCGGAAAATCATCAACAAGAGAATAATGATGCTTGAATTTTACAAAATTATCAATCTTTGGAGATCTAAGAACCATAACATCTCTCCGAATTCTCAAATTAATCGAAAATTATCTCAATATGATGAAGTAGAATATCTTCTCTAGCTACATTAAATTCATAAAATCTGACATTGACTGAAGGGAACAACTAAAAAATATACTTATTCTTAGTATTTTATTGGAAGTTGATCATAATTTTCTTTACAAAATAATGTTAAACGAAGGTTGCAATACAAATCAATTAAAGTACTTTTACAATAACTATCTACTAAAACCATATCTAATTGTATAGTTAAATGAGTCGTAAATGATTTATTCAAGGATCATCTAGAGAACGGCGTCTTGAAAATGTTAAACAATCTTCGATTAATCAATAACGAATAAATCAATAATGTTATTCTAAATAGATGTAACAGTAAAGATATCTTGTTGGTAGAAGATATCATAGAATCACAGTTTGTGTTCCATTTTTAAGTCAATGTGTCGACCAGAATCATGAATTTATATGACATTTTCGTTATTTTGGAATATCTACGAATCCAAACCCCAAAAACCCAACCTCGAACTAATAGGTTCGTATCGGTTGCCCTCAACATGTAGCGTTCACACTGGTGAGTTGTATAGCATCTTCCAAGCATTCAAGCAAATCTCTTCTCCTGTCAAGCGCATCGCCATTTGTACCGATTCACTTTCCTTAATTAATTCACTCAATACCATCTTTATTGATCATCCAATAGTTCAAAACATCCATGACATCTATCAAACTCTCTCAGCCCGTGATGTAACAGTCTGTCTTATCTGGCTCCCATCTCACATTGGAATTACTGGCAATGAAAACGCTAACCACCATTCTAAAGAAGCCTGTTCTTCCATGACCACAACAACGTTCCAGCTCCCAGATGACATAAAACTATTATTCAAAAAGTCCGTCAAGGAGTCCTGGCAAAATTTTCGGCACAACAGCAAAACAGCCCTTTACGACATACAACCATTAATCGGCTGTCTCTCCCTCGATTTCTTAATCAGGAGAGAAGCTGCTGTCATTAGACGATTGCGGATCAACCATACCAGATACACACATGGCTACTTGATGTCTTCTGAAAACCTTCCCGTCTGCCGTCACTGCAATAGTGCTTTAACCGTTAAACATATTCTCACAGACTACCAGGAATAAACCATTACATACAAGCGCCTAGACCAGTCTTTCCCAACGTGGGCGATAGCGCCCCCTTGTGGGCACTGCAGGCCTAAAGGGGGGCGGTAAGAGACCCAGGAAAAAAAGGGGGCGTTGTGTAGGGCTTTGGGGTCGATTTATAATTTCATATACCTAGCTAGGAAGACTCTTAGACACCGACTGAGCTCTCGACTCTCGACTACATCTTGTGAACATCAACTAATATTAATTAAGATATAGCTCAAACTCGGTTCGATATAATAGACCGCGGGCAATCATGTTTTAACAAGTTTTTGTTAAATAATCCGATTTGTACATTCCTGTTTCAATCGGCTGGTTCTATAATACTTGTTCTTGCTTGTCGAGTACGATTGGGCGTCGAATGAGATAAACGAGTTTATGCACGTTTGTCTTATTCCTGTTGGTGCGTGTTGCTTATGCCATCCTATATAAACGACGTAAATTTATTTTATTTTCATTTGCGGTTTCGCGCATAATAGATAAGCAATACTTGATTTCAACACTTACGTATTTCTCAAAACAAAACAATGTCGGAAGTAGAAAAGAAGAGACGGCAATACTCTGCGGAATATATTCAATTCGGATTTATTGAAAATCCCACAAACCCGTCGTCGCCTTTGTGTCTTCTATGTCTAAAAACATTTTCGAACGAAGCAATGAAGCCTTCAAGACCGCAAGATCATTTGAATAAAATGCATCCAGATAAGAAAGACAAGAATGTAGGATATTTTCAAGACCTAGAGAAGAAGCATAATACTCAGCCAAGTGTATCAAAACTATTTTCGGCGGCTGCTAAGTAAGATGACGTCGGACTTCGAACTTCGTACAATATCTCTTTGTTAATTGCTCAAAAAGGCAAACCACACAACATCGGAGAAGAGTTAATTTTGCCAGCAATAAAGAAAGTAATAACTACTGTGCTTCATAAACCGGCCGCAGATATTATCCGAAAAATTCCTTTGAGTAATAATTCTGTGCAAAGACGAATTGATGAAATGGCTGAAAACATTGAAGAATAATTTTGCAATCATCTGAGGACTAGTCAATTCTCAATTCAGCTCGATGAGTCCACTTTACCAACTAATGAAGCGTTGTTGCTATCTTACGTGAGGTTTATAAAGATGAGAAAATACGTGAAGAACTATTGTTTGCCAGAAATTTGGAGACAGATACGAAAGGCGAAACCATATTCAATACATTGGAAAAGTTTTGTGAAGAGAAAGAGATTCCTTTGAAAAATATTATATCAGTTGATACGGATGGCGCTCCGGCTATGACAAGGCGCCATAAAGGCTTCATAGCGTACTTAAAAAATAAAATTCCAGATGTCCTTGCTATACATTGCGTTATTCATAGACAACATTTGGTTGCTAGAAACTTGAGTGAACGACTATTTCAATCACTGCAATATGTCATCAAAGCAGTCAATAAAATCCGTAGCAGCTCTTTGAATGATAGATTATTTCATCAGCTTTGTGTTACTAATGACGAAGATTTCAACCGTTTGTTGCTTCATACTAAAGTTCGTTGGCTGTCAAGAGGCAATGTCTGATTCGATTTTACAACCTGTTTGACTCTGTGATAGAGTTCTTGGAAACTAAAGATACAGAACTGCGCAACAAGCTCATAACATCAAAGAATGATATAGCTTACATGACAGACCTGTACAAATTGTTCAACGACATGATCCTCCAACTGCAAGGCGATGAACTAAATTTAATTAAAACAAAAAATGTCGTTGCTGCTTTCGCAGCCAAACTGCTTCTGCACAAAAAGAATATGGGCAGACGTGAGTTTCACAATTTTCCGAATGTATCAGTATCCTGCAGTAACGACGACTTGTTTGCCTACTGCCAACATTTGGAAAACCTCCACATTGACTTCACCGAACGATACCAGGTTATTTTAAACTTGGAAATACCAGACTGGGTGTTGGATCCGTTTTCAAATGTCAACACAGCAATGTCACCTCAGCTGGAAGAAGAACTTATAGAATTGACAACAAACGAAGAACCCCTGGCCTAGACCTAAGACCAAACCTGGGAGAGCTTTGAAACTGCACTGCTGAAATCCCAAAGACATTGAAATTCCTCAAAACAACTAACCTCCACCACAAAATATAAACTAGATTGATATTTCACCGAGTATTTTACATGTTTTATGTTTTAAGATAGTGTATGTATTTATAATATGTCTTTTTGTCTTTCGTATAGTGCCAATGGTCATAGTTGTCGAGGCACTTAAATTCTAATAAAAAGTAAAAAAAAAAGAACTTTGTCTTCATACTTCATAGAATACATGATAATTTTTGAATAAAATGTTTTATTATTATTCAAGCGAAACTTCACCCTGGACCCAGCTGGCTATTTTTTAGTTTATCAGGACGTCGTCAATGAAAATATATTTTTTGTTAAAACAGTTTTACTTTCACTTATGCATTCATTTGATCTCAACAGGTTGTAGTCACCCAGAATTGTATAAGCACTACTAGATCTTTGCAATGGTCAGATCTTCTCCTTTTCTCGGCTTCACCTATTTCTTCTAACATTACATTAGGGCTGATTCCGCAAAAAAGGGCTCAGGCCCCCAGAAAGGTATTTCAGTCCCCCTCTTTGCTAGTTCATCTGCTATTTCATTTCCTTCTATTCCAGTGTGTCCAGGAATCCACAGTAAGGTGACTATATTGTTTTCGTCCTTGCCCATAAATAGCTATTGCAACATCAAAATGGTGCACTATAAATCTCGCTTCATACAACTGTCATAATTTTTAATATGAATAAAATATTTCTTGCATTATAAAATTATCGATTATATTAATGTATTCATTTCTTAATCAAAATTAATAATTTCCGAGTCTCTTATTCAACAAAAAACCTTGAAATCGAATAATAATTAGTAAAAATCAAACGGTTCAATTAAGGATCCAATGACCGTGCGCGCACTTATTATTTTCTATACCTTTCTGTTTCCTTCCGGCTCAATTTATTCAATTGTGTTCAGCGAGGTCAATAATGTAATTACAAATTAAACAATCTAAGGGGTTTTTTAAAGAATAATATTTTTTATACAGGATGTTACAATCTCTTACTGATTTGTTAGTTGGTAAATGGTATAGTCAAATGCAGTCTTATCATACGATTCAACACCGTTTTTGTTTTCTCTCATTGCCTTTAATCCAAACTTCCAAATAAAATCTGTGAAATCATATGAAATTCTGACTTATTTATTTTTATTTTTTTTTTCAGATCATGGGATCCATTCCAAAACTATCGATTCTTAAAGGACCAACGAGACACTTTCATCCCAACACGCTGGATAATATTTTTGACAGCGTAGCCAAGTCACAACACGAAAATAATACTGCTCTAATTTTTGAAGGTGAAAAATCATGCTCACTTTAAGTTCCTTAAGCTTCCCTTGAATACCTTGCGGCATAAAACTTAGTACACTGTGGGCCGAAATAAAGGGGTACATTTTTTAATTGAAAATATTTTTTTGTGCGATTTATTCTCTTTTTGCAGGGCTAATAGCCTAACATGCGTCCTCAACATGACAGATTTAAATATAATGCCTCAAAATCATTTGAAACTTTAGTCTTTCATTAACGTATCTATGTGATGACTTTATCTTGTATCTTTCTGTCTATATTTTGATTAATTCGTTGCTTAATATATCTTAATATATCTATTAATATTAAAACATTACATGACTCAATACTCTGCAATATACAAACATACAGCAAAATCTAAAAATCAGGATTTATAATAAAAAAATTCCCAGACAGTTGCAAGATGCACAATTTTACGATATTACGATATTATACTATTATATTTTTTCTTGATTTTCTAGTTAACGGTCAAATAAGGAACCATACGTACTCCGATGTCAACAAAATAACCAACAAACTAGCTAGAACTCTAACAGAAACAATTTTCAACAATAATTTGCCTCGAAATAAAGATGGTGATTACATAATAGCTGTCAACATGCATCCCAGCGATCATTTGGTGATACTGTTAATGGCGATTTGGAAAGCTGGTGCTGCGTATATGCCTCTGGATCCATCCTTTCCAGGAACGAGAATAGAACATATCGTCCGGGAGGCTAATCCTGTAATAATTATATACGAAAACGGTTAGTTTATATAGGCTTGACGATAGGGGTAACAACTTCAAGTAATTAGCAATACGGCTGATTTTTTTTTTCATAAGTACCTTAAAGTATGTAGATTAATATAAAAAAAAGTATAAAAGAAATTTTTTTTTTCGAAATTTCCTAATATTTCGTGCTGGGAGGAAGTTAGAGAAAATTAAAAAATATCACCGTGTAGGGGGAGTGTTTTGCAACAAAAAAGACGCCCTGGGTTTCTTCCGTCCGAGCAATGGTTTGTCCGGAAAAAATTCGGTAAACTAAGTATGTGTTCCGCATCCGCGCGACTCTATTTTCTGAAGCGCGGCGGAGTACATTATAAACTATTGTACAGTTATAATGTAGATATAAATAATTCTAATTCGGCGTTTTGAAGAGGATAGTATCTGCTTTAAGATGGCAATTTTTGTGTCATAGCACATAATCATTTTTAGCAAATTACTCATAAATATTATATTCTAATCAAAAACCAAGTATCTCAATAAAAAATATATTATATAATAGGGTGACATTGAAACAATTTTTCGAAGGATGGAATAGGAGGTCTGTTCCATAGATAAAATTTGCGGATACGTCACTTTTCATTATTTTGTAAATTTTAGGAATCTTGAAATAAAAAGAAAATATATATATATTAAAGACTGTAACTTTGATAAAAATGGAGTATTTTTAATCGGGTTTGCGTAGAAATGTTGGGGAAACTTCTAAGATCAAGAATATATAATTACAAAATTAATTAATTTGCACACTTTTGGATTCAATGAATTTTTGTATTATAAGCGAAAATAGCAATTTTTATAGATTCGGGTTGGAATCTTCTTTATTTTTTCAAAATAAAATTTGATATTATACGTAATATAATAATAATAATGATTTTATTGCTTCTGAAACAATGTTACAGCAAGGTACAATATAATTCTATGTAAAAAAAAGTATTAAATTTATTTTGTGTCATGTTTACTTAAAACCTTCTCTGCATTTGACACAGATTTTTGACACCTTACAACTTTTACTAGCTGATCTTTCTGAGGCTTATTTTGACACTATGTTTATATTCGGTGGGGACTTTAATTGCAGGATTTCAGATCAAGGCTTTGCCCCCGATGAAATGATAGAAAACGCAAATTTAATTAGTAATAGACTAAGCTTAGACACTATATTTGATTCTAAAGGTAGACAATTAATTGAATTTATGTATGAGAATTCATTCTCAATTATTGATGGTAGAACTGCACTTGACAGATCTGGTAAATTTACGTATGTAAGCAAACTGGGCAATAGTGTGGTTGACATGGTCTGGGTCAATAATATTTTCCTTTCTGATGTAAATAATTTCTTTGTTGGAGAAGATGATTTTTTATCTCACCACTTTCCTGTAAATTTAGTACTCAGTTATGGTGTAATAAAATAAGAAATAATAACCAAAAGCAAAAGAAATTAAGCTGGAAAAGCTGTTTATCCTCAAGTTACAAATTAACAATGAATCAATCAAACAGAGCCTATTTTATCTCTTATCCAGAGGAGTCATTTATTAATTTTTGTGAAGCCATTAAGGAAACAGATACTCGTGTAATATAAAGATTAATATTCAACGAACAAAATGTATATAGTGAAAATGTATAAAAGATGATTAATATATAATTTTAAGATATAATTTTTTTCATACCATGAAAATATGTTAAAATTAATTTATCACCTTTTATTTATTATTTGCAACCTCAACTCTCACCAAAGATGGAAAAAAATTCTGATTGAATATTTATATTTTTTTTCGCCGAGCAGCAGAGTCGCGCGGATGCGGAACACATACTTAGTTTACCGAATTTTTAACGGACAAACCATTTATCGGACGAAAAAAACGCAAGAGACCTTTTTTATTGCAAAACACTTACCCTACACGGTGGTATTTTTATTCTTCTGCACCTTCCTCCCAGCGTGAATTATTGAAAAATCTCGAAAAAAAAAAGTTTTTTGTTTTTTCTAATTTGGGAAATCGATAGGCTGCAAATTACTTGTACTTTTGGTCTAAAATGACCCATACCGACTGGCCTAATATCTAGTTAGTTATCAATATCTACTCCCAACTACTGACTTATTTTAGATTCTCAGTTTTATTTGGACACATTAAAACTAACTTTTGACGAATTGGCTAATAAAAGTACACATCAATCCGAAGAATCTCTAGCAAATAACGAAAAAGTTCATCATATCAAAGATAATTTAGCAGTAGTGTTATATACTTCTGGAAGTACAGGTGTTCCTAAGGGTAAGCATGACATTTTTAATAAATACTTAGTATTGGAAATTTCAAAAACATCTTATATTACAGGAGTTCGACTTCCACATAAAGTTATTCTCAATAGACTGCAATGGCAATTCAGAAGATTCCCTTATAGTTCGTCGGAAAAAGTGTGTGTTTTTAAGACGGCCTTAACTTTTGTGGATAGTATAGCTGAAATTTGGGGACCTTTGTTGAACGGTAGAACTATTCTGGTTGTTTCCAAAGCCGTTACTAAAGATCCAGAAGTCTTTATAAGTCTATTGGAAAAATATAAAGTAAGTTTAATTTTCTACCAATATAGTTTTCACTTCAATTTAATAAAATATTAATTTTCAAAGCAAAAGCTTCTTTAAAATTTATGGAAAAATATACCGTTGCTTGTTTTCGAAACGAGACTCGAGATGATACTTTATATTTAGAATGGATGGATGACAGAATAAGAAAAATAGAAAATGAAAAAACAAACAAAAATACCAAAGTCTATCATAAATAAATGAATGAACAAAATAAAACATATAAAGGTGAAATTAAAGGTATAAGAAATAAAAACACCGGGGTGATACAAGAAGAAACTCAGTATAAGCAAATCTGGAAAGAATACTTCGAGGAACTACTAACTGAAGAAGTTTCAGATAATACAACAGAGGAAGAAAGCGAAGAGGCAAAAGAAGAAAATGTAACACAGGAAACAACAAAAAATGAAATAATAGAAGTTATTAAAAAAAGCAAGAATGGGAAAGCACCGGGCAAAGACGAAATAAACATGGAATTGATTAAGTAAGGAGGAGAGGAGCTGCACGAATACCGGCTAATAAAGAAAATATGGAGAGAAGAGAGAATGCCTGAAGAATAGGAAATCGGGCAAATAGTCACAATACACAAAAAAGGGGATCATCAAGAGTACAAAAACTATAGGTGTATAACTCTCTTAAATGTAGCATACAAAATAATGTCAGCAATAATTCAAAGTCGCTTAGCTGGAAAAGCGAAAGCCATAATAGGTCAATACCAATACGGTTTCACACAAGGAAAGTCTACAATTGACGCTTTTAATACTATCAAGCAGATAATGGAAAAGACCCATGAATACAAAATGGAAATAGAAATGCTATTTTTAGATTTCCAACAAGCATTTGATTCAGTGAGACGAAGTGAACTGATGAGAGGACTGAAGGAACAGGGGATAGAAAATAAGTTGAGAAGATTAATTGCAATGACTATGAAGGAGTCAAAAATGAAGATACTTACAGTTAAAGGTGAAACGGAGGGCTTTGTATCTAATAGAGGCGTGAGACAGGGTGACGGTCTATCAACAACAGTATTTAATTTGGCTCTGGAGCATGTTCTTAAAAATGTGAACAAGGGAAATTTAAGACGAGCGGGGGCCAGATAGTCGCATATGCAGACGACATAGTGATAGTAATGAAAATAAGGAATATCATGAAACAAATGCTATTAGAATTAACAAAAGAAGGGGAAAAATGGGATTAAAAATAAATAGAAACAAAACAAAAATAATGAGAGTTGGTAAGCAGGGTCAATCTATTGACAAGATACACTAAATTTAACATTTACAACACAATTATAAGACCTGTGATAATGTATGGAGCAGAAACGATAACAATGACAAAAAGAGATGAAGAGGAGTTGAGGATATTAGAACGAAAAATAATGAGAACAATCCTAGGGCCAATAAAAACCGACGACAATGAATACTGGCAACGTATGAATCATGAAATACTGAGAGAATAGAACGGGAAAGATATAGTAAACAGAATAAAGAGACAAAGAATAAAATAGCTCGGACATGTATGAAGAGAAGGTGAGCGAGCAGTCGCTAGTCGCTTGCTCAATGCTACAGTAGGAACCAGGTGGTAGGAGAAGGCAAGGAAGACCCAGATTTAAGTGGCTGAAGGAGGTGGAGGAGGATTTGAGAAGGATAGGAATCGTCAGATGGAAAGAAAAAACGGAGGATAGTAGACTATGGAAAAAAATAAGCGAGAAAATAATGGAATGAAGGTGATTGATCCACCCCAGAAATCGGATCTAGAAAGCATTTATGCGGCTAGCCATTTTATATGAGTATATATTATTTTATTCTTATCTCTGTTGATCTCACTTATTTTTCAAAAGTCTATGTATATCCTTAAGTAACATATTCATACAATATTTCTACATCTGCTTTTTATTTTCTTTAAAATTTCATAAAACGTTATCTAAGACTAACCATAAAAATTATATATGTAGATAAATCCTGGATTACAAAATGAACATAAAGCGACAAAGGATAAGTACTACTGTAGCATAATAGTGTCTATAACTATTTTGAATATTGTTTTGAACGTACACACTGTATAGATATAACGACCGGGGCCGTCTTAAGTAATATGTATCTTGATGCAATGATGTGTTAAATACCATTGTAAAAGTGTTTTTATAAAAACATTGCTTAATAAACTTTCGTAACCAATATATTTCAATGGTACTACAAAATAGTTTATTCTATATTATACTAGACACTTAAGGCAGCACATACACGTGAACGTACAGGTACCCAATACGTTTACCTATATTTCATTGCATCTTAGAAAGGGACATTTTTATTATAAGTAGCTATTATCAACATGAAAAATGTGTTGAACCAATACCTCATTCATATTATTTTCTTTATCTATTAACGCTCCAAAAGGACCTACAAAATTGCTTACATATTTTACTTGAAATACAGAAAAAACTGTACAGAAATAACACAATAAAATTGAGGTAGGTGAAATGTAAACGAACAACAAACTTGGCGTCAATAATTGCCTTAAGATGGAATGAAATACGTTTTCGTGTATGTGCTGCCTTAAATGAGAGTAGAATAATGGTGTAATATTGGTTGCATAACCTCTAGGGCACAAAATTATGAATTTAAAATAATGGAGATTATTGTTTTTTTAGGTTGAAAGATTAATACTAGTCCCTACACTATTAAGATCCATTCTAATGTTTGTTCAAATGAATGTAAGTAGACAAATAAAGTTTTTGCTAATAAACAACAAACTATTTTGCATATATATAATATAAATTAATCTTTCCGCTAACTCCTTTTTGCTGAATATTATAAGAAACTTGATTTTTAGAAAGAAAAGTCGTTACTTCAGAATTTGAAAACGTGGATATGTTCAGGTGAAACACTGGTGGTATCGCTGGTAGAAGAATTTTTCGAATACTTCCACGAAAACGAATTCAAACTTTGTAATTTTTATGGTAGTACAGAAATCATGGGAGATGTAACCTATCATGTTATAACCGGAGTTGAACAGTTCAAATACTCTTGTAAAGTTCCAATTGGTAAGAAAACTAAGTCTACCAAGCTGACATGTTGGTACTAAATGACAGTTGCTATGAGGAAAATTATTTGTAATTTGGTTGCTTTGTATTGTTTTAATTATACAGTTTATTATGAACAATCAGATAATAAATGGGGATTAAATATTCTCTCCTGAAGGACCAAATGAACTCAAAAATAACAATCAAGAACCACGTGTTGCGCAAAGAACGAGGATAACTCAGGGCAACTGATACTTATAAATTTGTTTAAAAAATTCAACAAAACTTGATAATTTTTATCTCTATTTGTACATTTTTATTATTAACAATAATTGAATCAACAACATATATCGCATCTCCAGGTATTCCTCTTGACAACACCATCCTCTATCTCCTGGATAAAGACTTCCGGCCGGTAAAAGCCGGTGACATCGGCGAACTCTTCGTTTCCGGTTCAAATCTAGCTGCCGGCTACGTCAGCGGAAGAGATCCGGAAAAATTCCTCGACAATCCATTAGCAATCGATCCTACTTACAGGAAACTGTATCGCACGGGAGATTACGCTCGGTTAGAAAAAGAAATGCTCTATTACGAAGGCCGTACGGACTCCCAAGTTAAAATCAGAGGGCACAGAGTTGATATAGCAGAAGTCGAAAAGGCCGTGAACTCTCTGGAAGGGGTAAGCGTCTCGGAAAATCAGGGTCATTGGCAGGGTATTGAGGGTCAAATTGTTTTTAACTTTCAGGTAGATAAAGGCGTTGTTTTGTGCTACAAACCTGGTGAAATAAATCAAGCTTTACTAGCTTTTATAACTACAACTATTCCATTAAGCGAACAACAAATTGAAAACATGCTCAAGGATCAATTAGCAGCTTATATGATTCCGCAAGTGATCCTGATAGATAAAATACCTTTGCTGGTTAATGGCAAAGTTGATCGACAGTATTTATTGAAATCATATGAAAATACTAATAATAATTCAGACGATAAAGAGCCTGAAATAGAAATTAGTTACGATGGAGTTCCGGCTCATCATTTAGAAGCTGCCAAAGTGTTGTTTGAAACCGTTGCCGGTGTTTTAAACAAGTCAGTGCGTTCAAAAATTTCTCTAAATACCAATTTTTTCGATATCGGTGGAAATTCTTTGAATTCTATTTATACAATTTCAAAGTTAAGGGAACAAGATTACCATATAAGTGAGTTTTGACATATCAAGCACTATAGGCATATCTATACATGTATTAATTTTATAGGAATTGGTGATTTCCTTTCTGCTATGGATTTTGGCGAAGTTATTCTAAGAATGACATCCGATAATACAATAAATACACAAGTGCCTACTTTTTCACGTGATTTTTTGAAACCGTGCTACAAATCCAGCGTTTATGAGTGAGTAGTGTGATGCCATCTACCGCTGAGTGACTAAAAACATTACAATCGAGGTAGAAAACTGTGATCGTTTAAATTTAGACTCTCTCTGATAGATGGCGCTACTATATACTCAAAAAAGAGCTAAATGTTGATTTTTGTGAATTTTAGAATGATAACGTCCAGTTTTTACGAAAAAGCCGATTTGGAACAGTGGTTAAAACCAGATATTCACATCAGTGATTACGCCGAATTGTTGGACAAAATCTGGGATGCTCTTTTGGAGGCTAATTTGAGTTTTATCATTAAAAATGAGTACGGTAAAGTTGTTGGAGTAGCTTTGAATTTCGATGCTAGGGATGAACCGGAAGTTGAAATAACGTCCAAACTTAATGTGATATTTGAATTTTTGGAATTCCTCGAAGGACCTATAAGGTAAGTGTATAAATATTTCATACTTTTTTTTTATTAAAGATGTCATATTTCTTAGAGATTATCAACTTCTTCCTGGAAAGGGTACTATATTACATTCCTTTATGATGGCTACACATTCTTCATTAACAGCACAAGAAAATATTGCTGTGATGCAATATGCGGAAGTGGAAATAATAAAAATAGCAAAAAATAGGAATTTTAAGGGAATATTTACAACGAACACAAATCCTTTAACACAGGTAGAAGGAATAGTAAATATTTTTACACATACGATACCTACTTCTTTTTATTTTCAGCAACTTGGGGAAGTGTACAAATACCAGGTTATGTTGGACTACCAAGTTAACCAGTATGTAGCCAGTGATAATACAAAACCGTTTCGGCAAGCACCAGACGACCAACGAGCCATTGTAAATTGGAAATTCTTAGATTAATATTATGCTTTGGTTATTATTATAACCTTGGAGTGAATACAATCATTATTTTTTTGTATTTGTGGTATGAGTTTACGCAACGATAGATCAAGATTAGTTTGGAGAAAGTAATTAAAAAGTATATTTATTATGTATGACATGATAGAAAAGCATCCGAATTTTACCAATTGAAATATTTTCATACATACTACGTCAGCGTTTATAAATTTATTTATGGAAGTATGGGTAGTGCGCTTTATATTATTTAAGCAAGTTTTATTTTTATTTATTTTCGAATAAGAATAGATTTTAAAAATTATTGATAATGTTAAATACAAATATTTTAAAGATGAAAAATTGTTTTCTTTATTATTCAAACGGGCTCTAAAATTTTTGAATTTAAGGCGACACCTATTATCAATTATTTCAAGCACATAAAAAATACTGCAAAATTGTAGTGGTGATACCTCTTGAGCCATATTTGAACCCATATATGACGAAGGTAAACACGCATATATTCAAATTTTTTCATGTAATTTAGATATCACAAAGAAACAGTTCATAAACCAACGGATCAATAAACAAGAAAATAATTTACTACAATCCTGGTTTTGAATAGTTCGGTGTTATCGAAATGCCTCCCGTTTTTTCAGGTACCTATTTTCATAGATGAAATGCCTCCCGGGTACAATCGAAATGCCTCCGGGTCCTTAATCATTTATGGTAATATTTTGTGTGCTTAATCTTTGTATAATGACACAATGTTGCCAAATTATAATTTGAATAGGTAAATATATATCTATTTTTATTTTTCTAATTCTTATGCACTGTACATAAAATCTGTTAACAAAATATTTCAGAGTACGACATTTTTGTTTAGAAAATAAAATTGTTTACAATTAAAAACAAAGCCGAAGTACACTTAGTTGTTTATAATAAATATCCTTTCTATAATGATGTGATTACTTAATCAGTGTACATTTTTGTTTAGAAAATAAAATTGTTTACCATTAAAAATAAAGCCGATGTACCTACACTAAGTATTCTAATTGTTTTGATCTAACACGATTCTAATCTCTAATCTATTCCATGAATAGGGTAGTTTGCACCTACTAAATCTGGTAATTAGTTGTTTATAATAAATATTCTTTCTATAATTATGTGATCACTTAATTTTTGTATAAATACTTCAAGTTTATTAGTTCTTGTCTCAGTTTTGTCGATTTAAAGCTTGTATCAGTTTGTCAATTTTAAGTTCAAATTGTGTTTAAGTGGATTAAGTTATAATATTCGAAATAATGGAATCAACGATGTGTTCGAGTCAAAAGGGCAAACCTTTAATATCAATTGATGGTTTCACATTCGGTTTTCAAAAAATGTTGGCCAAAGATACGGTAAAGCGATGGACATGTACTAAGAAAACCTGCAAAGCATTTGTGAAAACGCAGGGATGTGACAATTCGATAATTGAGTCGATATTAGATCACAATCACGAGAAGTTGTCTGCCGAAGTGTCCAATAGGAAAGCCGTAAGCAATTCGATAAAAAGAGCAGCCGTGGAAGATATCAACGAAAAACCAATGAAGCTCATATGTAAAGAACTTAAGAAGACGAATATAGAGACATTTACTACCAACGATATCTATAGGGTGAGACAGAATTTATATTACGCTAGAACAACTAATTCTTTAATTAAACTTCCTAAAAGTATATCTGAATTTCATATTGCTATCGATTCAACTTCGATTATTACAAATAGGAACGAAAATTTTATAATTAAAAATGACAAAGATAATCACATTGTTATATTATCCTGTTCTTCAAATCTTTCTTTTCTTTCGACTGTTTCCAATTGGTATGTCGACGGAACTTTTGAGTACT
Organism: Galerucella pusilla; assembly: GCA_910591695.1. NCBI lineage: Eukaryota > Metazoa > Arthropoda > Insecta > Coleoptera > Chrysomelidae > Galerucella > Galerucella pusilla. The sequence continues at coordinate 29,149 of CAJUYI010001301.1, forward strand.
GTCCTCACTTTTTCACCCAATTGTTCACTATACATGGCTTAAAAAATGGACATTATATTCCTCTCGTCTTCTGTTTACTTGAAGATAAAAAGTCATCTTCTTATTATCTCGTGTTTAAATATATCATAGAAGAATGTATTAAACTCAATTGCCCTGTATCCCCTAAAGTAATAACTTCAGACTTTGAAATTTCTATACATAATGGTATCCGTAAGGCATTCCCTGAAGCAGATCTTCGTGGATGTCGTTTTCATTTGGGTCAGGCTTGGTATAGAAAGCTTCAAGCACTGGGCTTAGCTCCAGAATACCAGAAAAAAGGTGCTGACTCAAGTGAAATTACCCATTTTCTGTCATATATTTTTGGCCTATCATTCTTAGATCCTGAAGAAGTTGGCGATTTTTTTGCAATAGATTTGTCCGAAATTAAACCAGTCGATGAAAGGGTCACTCAGTTTTGTGATTATCTTGTGGATAATTATATATCGGAAAATTCGAAATTTCCGCCACATCTCTGGGCTGAGCACTCTTCATCTTTAGAAAGAACCACAAACCCATGTGAAAGTTTCCATTCCAAGTATAACTCGTCTTTCTACTGCCCTCATCCAAATATAAATAATTTTATTGAGATTATTTTACAATTTCAAATAAATACCTATATTAAAATAAATTCTGTCTCGGTACCAAAAAGAATTGTTGAGGAAAGTACAGCAAAAATCAATTTTGTAAATGAAAAAATATTACAATTAAGAGAAGGTACAATAAATAAATTAGAATTTGTGAAACTAGTGTCATACAAATTTAGGAAAAATAATTTGTAAGTTTGTAAATTTCTTCTGATGATTTGTATATAAAATTGAATAGTTCAGTCTGCAGACTGAATTTTATTGTTTGAGTCGTAATTTTCTTAAAAATTGGTGTTTTTAAATTTTCTGCGATGATAATATTATGTAATTTTGTAAGTTTCTGCTGATGATTTGTTTTAATAAATGTATAAAATACTTATCATGTCTTTATGTTTTTGATCAAAATAATCAAAATATTAAAACCAAAAAATAATGGTTAATATTGAGTTATTAACGAAATTCTATAAAAGGACGAAAGTTTGGCAACGTCTCACCTTCGTACAAAGATTAGAAGCTGGTAATTTATTTAGAGCTTAGGAGGCAATTCGTATGTGACCCTTTTAGCGACAGGTAAGAAACCCTTTTTCGGGAGGCATTTCGTATCCGGCCGAATAGTTAACTTTAAAATAATCGAATCGATTGTTCATGTCAATTTCAAAAACTACCATTGTCGATAAAGAAGATTACTGCAGTAAATATGATATGATCAGGTTTAAATTTTAACGTTTAAATTAAATAAAGATTATTTACAAAAGCCAGTGAATTTTTTTCGTTTGTTACACACTTTATGTGAAGATTTCTATTCCATAATTTATTTACAAGTCATTAAAAGTGCCGGGTGATAATTTGCAAAATGGTAAATTGATTGTGTCTAGTCTTACGGAAACCGGCATTCGTTGCATTCACTTACCGACAAGTCTGTAGCAAATTAAATTATTGTTAAAAAATAGCTTGAGTAGAAAAGTGAAGAAGAAATAGTCGTTATATGAATAAAATTATTTTGAAAAACCACCTTTTGGTCCAAAGAGTCAGAAAATTGCAAGTGAATTTCCAATAAAATGATTTATCCTGAAAAAACGTAGATTTTCTCATGATAAAATAATGCTCAGTGTTTGCTTGGAAATTAGACTAAATCAGACCAAAAAGTAGCTGTGTGATAATGTATGAAAATCCGGGCTGTTGAGCACAACCCAAACGTTTGAATGAATGAATGAAATGTATGAAAATTAACAAATATCATGAAAAGCGATGAAAAGGAATCCATCGATATAATACACTATTCTAAGTTAATAAGCTCTGCTAAATTTTCGTACAATGCAGTAGGTATGCACTGTCAATCTAAGAGATGAAAGTAAAATCACAGTTCTCTTGTACTAAATAGCTATGTTCGCGGGTCACAATCCGAACCGATTCCGAATCAGTCTGGAATTAACTGTACATTGTCTAGAGCGCATGCTTAGTTCCGAACCAGCAAATAGTTCCAAGTATACCGCGAACGATCTTAGGTCTTAGAGAACCACGGATCACCCTGTGTGATTACCTTTCAGGACTTGAAGAAAACAAAACACCACACTTCTGACAGCTAACTGTAACTTTTTTCGCCATTCCCTTCACTGTGATTCCCTTTGTCCCTTTTCTTTGTGTTGTATACAGATTTTAATTTTTAAAGAAAATATTTATTCAAAATGTGCGAAGCAGAAAGAGGTAAATAATTGAATATATGTGTATTTTATTGTTATTTTAACAACAAACACAACAAAGCAAACAATAAACGTGGTCTATGCAATAAACAAGTGAAACAACTAAAATAAGATAACATGTACTAAATAAAACCATATGAATGAAACAACTAACATATCGATCATTTGCGCATGAGCGGCCGAACTGAACTTTCAGTCCTTACCAAAATCAGAGAACTGCTAGGACTGATTACGAATCAATAATTTACTGAATCACTGTGACCCGCGAACACAGAACTATTACTAAAAATTCAGAACTGAGCAAACCGCGAACGACAATTTTGAAAATGCGCATGCGATCAGTCCCTGAATTAGTTCGTAATCAGACCCGCGAACAAAGCTAATATGTTTGCTGGAATATTAGTCACAACGTGCTTACAACCAACCGCGCCCTCTAGTCTGCTTCTCTTTCTACCATTCTACCGCCATTACAAACTGAACTCAACAACCTCTTTTCATCTTCGACCCGTTTACCGGTGGCAACCTCACGTGTAATTCTATTAAAATCTAATAACATCTCTTAATAAAAATGGCAGATGAATATTTTTTTGGTAAGTTTTACATCTTTTCATATTTCTAGGACATATATTTTTTATATAAACGTCATATCAAAAGTGTAATGTTTCCATAGTAGAACGTTAGTCTTGTTCGGGAAGCCGGCATTTGCGCGCCATTGTCGTTGAGAGTAGCATCACCGGTGGTTATACTTACAAAATATAATGGTTGTTTCAATTCATTTTGCAGCTTTAACATTAAAAGGAAAAACCAGTGAAGTATGGGATCCAGAAGCAAAAGGAGCAGAAGATTACCAAGGAGGACATAAATTGATAATCAAACAAGCTTTGTTAGGACCCGAAGCCACTGAAGGTAAGTCTTGTAAATTAATTTAAAGGCTTTTCACTAACGTTCTGAGAATAATTTTGTTTGTTGTTTGCTAAAGTTGTATTCAAGTTCCAAAAATATGTCTGACAACAATATTTGCAATTTTGCTATGTCCGCCCATTGTAACGCCATTACAAGGCGTCCAAGCTTTAGAGAATTATTTTTTGTATGCAAATACTATAATAGCTTTGGATTTTTCATTTTCAAAAATTATTGAATGTACTTTTGAAGCTGATGTAACTATTCCACTAGAAATCAAAGTACTTTACTTTGTATTCACTACTAAAATCTTACCGGCGTTTTTTAAACTCGATTAAGGAAACTCCTAAACTATGTTACCATTTTTTGTTCTATACACTATTTAATATATTTTATCCCAGGCTAAATTTACCTGCTTACCCAAAACCAAGGCTAAAGTACACCTTATTTATTATCATAATTAAAAAGTCATTCACATTGCAAATAGTAGGAAAGGAACTTAATTTATTCTTATATACTGTAATTTTGAATTTGACCTTTATTACTGAATCTATATAAACTTTGACAAATCTCTATTAGGTGAGTAAAAGATATAGGTTTTTTTGAGAATAGATAAAGTTCAAATAGAAATTGTGACATTACTCGTACAAATGTATCCTCTTATAATCTTACTTACTTTGGTGGTCTGAAATTGATGAAAAGTTTTCTTTAGGTGAGGTAAATGTAGTACAAGTAGAAGCCATGACCTGGAAAGATTCAGTAAAAATTCCAGTAGCAACACTTAAAGCGGGTGGTCCAAACAGTCAAGTATTGTTAGATCTGTCTTTCCCTGATCCACCAGTCACCTTCTCTCTAATACAAGGTTAGTTTTTGTAAATAGTGAATTACAATCTTGTCTTTTGTGGTTTTAATTATTGTGAAGCTGTCTAATATGTGATTGTTTTTTAAAAAAAGGAAATGGACCAGTTCATATTATCGGACACCATTTGATTGGTAGTCCAATGGAAGAATTCGATGAAATGGATGAATTAGAAGAAGAAATGTTGGACGATGAAGAAGGAGAAGAAGGCGCTGTAAGTACTTTTGGATTTAATTACATTCTGTTTTGATTGAAATAAATTTAGTGGTTTTAATTTGATATCGTAATAACATATTCTCAAAATCTATGATGTTTTTAACAGTTACAGAACTGAATTTTTGTTGGAAATTTTCACATTTTTTTTGTTATTTTTTTTGAAATATTCTTACTCTATTGCAATTTTCTTCAAGTTTATATATTTTTTTTTATCGTCAGGTGTGTAAAATTTATTTTGTTGGAAAATGTGAATATATACAAATCAGATCAGAATGTACTATATTATTTTGAGTGTGTAAAGCTTGCCTCTATATTGCTTTTACTTTTTTATTTGTAGAAATTTTTTGAATCAATTTTTTTCGATACAAATGAATTGCATGTCTTTTTTAACGTATAGTTGAATTTGTGTTTAATGAAATTCCGTTTTCGAACTAAAGAATCAAGTCTACAATTGAAGTCTTTCAATCTATATTAATTTCAACGCTTCCACATAGCTAGGTTGTTTTTAAATAATAAAAAATGTCTGATTATATCATTAATATTTGTTATAAAACTTATGGGTCGGTAACTGAAACTTCACCATCACAGAACTTAATTTCTCGATATCAGTACACTGTTTTTGAAATAACTGTTCGAAAAAAAGTTTGTCGTTCCTTCATTATTGAAATGGAAACCTCTTTAGTGTTTGATCTGTCATACATTGTATTTGTGCGCCAGTTCAGTGTAGTTGCAGGAATTTGTTTGTTGAAAGTATGGAAGATTTTGTGTGGCAAGATCATGTATTTTTATTTATGGTTGGAAAATGATCGAGTTCTTCAACCACTTAACCCACACACCTTTTTATGTCTAAGCGTGAGGAGCGCTGCACGAACTTGTTGACTTTACAGCACTTAAGACTGTAGCAGTTGCTGATGTTTGGTAGCTCAAAAGGGTATTGGAGTATAAGGCTAAAAGACATTCGCCACAATGAAAATCCTTTATTTAGCAGCTACCATAGGTCGTAAAGCTACAGTAATTGATGCCTTATTGACTTCTATCGCTTGAAATTGAGACAATTTCAGATTTAATAGTTTTAATGAAATATGGAGAATACTAGACTACAAAATAGTCTCAAAACTTGTCCTGCGCTCAGACACAGTAAATGTTACTTGAAACGTAAACAAAAAAAATATTCTAACAGAATTTGTTGACTAATCAATATACAAATAATTATCTTAACTTTGCATTTATATAACACTTTTTTTATGGGAATTTACTTCCGCAAAAAGAAATTAATTCACTTTCGTTTTATGAAAAATGCACCGACAACCCCCTGGCATTTCTCGAGAGATCAAGTCCGGCAGTTGTAGGTTTTTATTATTTCTGAAAGATCATCGATTCTAAGAATCGAATGATCTTCCACTGGTTTGAGAATATAGTTCTCGAACAATTTATCATGTTATTTATTTATTTTCATCTAATTTTAATATTTTTTAATAATAATGATTTGATGATATGCTTTTATTTCTGGTACATTTGAACTACTTCAAGTACAATTTTTTATTATTTTTAATATTCTTTCTACATTTTTGGAGGCAGTGTAGATAGCAAGCTGAAAAATTCAACGTATTGTACTTGCGGTTATGAATTTATTTGAGGAAAAAGTATAAAAAGAAACCGAAAAATGAATAAAACTTATTATCAATGGGTGGATGCATTGTGACCGTTATTTTTGGCGGTAACCTCTTTAGTGTTCAATTTGTGATACATTGTATTTGTGCGTTAGTTCAGTGTAGTTGCAGGAATCTGTTTAGTGACAAAAAGCTTCCGTTTGTCAAATTAGAGGGATCGAAAGCCGCTAACAGTTGTCTGTTGAAAGTATGGATGATTTTGTGTTGCAAGATCATGTATTTTTATTAATTATCATGTATTTTATTTATTTTCATCTAATTTCAATATTTTTAAAAAATATTAATGATTTGATGAGATGTTTTTAAATCTGGTACATTTGAACTACTACAAGTACAATTTTTATTAATTTTAACCCCCCGTCACTCGCGTCCCCTTTTTTACACGATCGCTCGCATGTTAGATTTTATCTAACATTTGGTTATTTTATTTATTTATTGACCAGTTGGGTTAAAAATTATTTAATTAACATATTTTGTACTTGGTTATTAAAATAAAATACACATTAATATAAAATAAACAAAGTTTTAAGTCAAAAAAATATTAATTGAGAAAAACGCAAGTTGGAAAAAAATATGACCGATATTTCAAAAATGTTAGGCAGTGTAGATAGCAACTTGAAAAATTCAATTAACTTGCGGTTTTTATTATTATTATTTTGAGAAAAAAGTATAAAAAGCAACCGAGAAATTATCAATGGGTGGATTGTATCTGACCGTTATTTTTGGCGGAAACCTCTTTAGTGTTCAATTTGTCATACATTGTATTTGTGCGTTAGTTCAGTGTAGTTGCAGTTGTCAAGCTAGAGGGATCGAAAGACGCTAACAGTTGTCTGTTGAAAGTATGGATGATTTTGTGTGGCGAGATCATGTATTTTTATTTATTTTCATCTAATTTTAATATTTTTCAATAATTTTAATGATTTGATGAGATGTTTTTAAATCTGGTACATTTGAACTACTACAAGTACAATTTTCTATCAATTTTGATATTGTTTACATTTTTGGAGGCAGTGTAGATAGCAAGCTGAAAATTTAACGTATTGTACTTGCGGTTATGAATTTATTTGAGAAAAGTATAAAAAGCAACTGAAAAAATCTAATTTATTATCAATGGGTGGATGGCATTGTGACCGTTATTTTTGTTATTGACATTCCCATTTTTTTAGGAGGATGGTAGAAAACGGAAAGTTTCAAATGGAAAAGTAAAGGTGTGACTTAGCCGCATTAGCGAAATAAAATAGTCTCCGTTACAATATTTTTTTATATTTCAGGAGGAAGACGAAGAGGAGGAAGAACCAAAAGCCAAAAAAGCGAAAGCGACTAATGCCAAGGGAAAAACCCCCGTCAAAAATAATGCCAAGGCTGCAAAGAAGTAAATATTCAACATTTTTAAGCGATCATCTTCATTGTAATGTTAGGTTAGTTTTATTTTTTAATGTAGTTCTGCAGTCGTGTTCCGTTCTGCAGATCTAAGCGACACTTTTCAAAATAAATAAGTCTCGATAAGTTTTTTTTTGTGAAAGTTTCTTTTATTCCAGATATGTAATAATAATAATAATAATGATAACTCGTTAGTTTTTTTTAATGTGATTTAAATATTTTTAAGCCGGCAACGTTTAGATATTTATTTCTTTGAAATTGAAAAAAAAATCAACCAATTTTGTTGTAAATATGCAGTCTGATTAAACCATTTTTTGTAGTAAAAAAAACTTGTTTTATTTCGCGATTTCCCGTTTTCAGGGTTGTGGCTGTCGGTAAGTTTGATCTCGTGTGTCTGTCAATCGAATTGTTATGAAGCTGCGAGGACCAATTGACAGATCAGCAAATTATATGGATGAACGTTTGAGAGGGTGTGAGATAATTTTGAAACCAGAGATGGGCTTGAAAGTGGTTTTCATGATTGGCGGAGTAAAAAATTGTTTCTGGGATAATGTAGACGTCTTAAGACGGTATCACACGACACGTGAATTGTCAGTTCTCTGCCTGCGAGGATATTCATATGAAATTTCAAGGAAATTCGGGGGATAAACGTTTGAGAGGGTGGGAGATAATTTTAAAACCGTGCATATTTGACGAGGGGTGGGCTTGAAAGTGGTTTTCATGATTTCTCGTCGAAAATTTTGAGTAGAAGTCTTAAGACGGTATCACACGACGCGTGGATTTTCGGTTCTCTGCCTGCGAGGATGGTCGTTTCTAAATTGTACGAAATTTCAAGGAAATTCGGGATAAGAGTTTGAGAGGGTGGGAGATAATTTTGAAACCAGGGATGGACTTGAAAGTGATTGGCGGCCTAAATATTGTTTCTTGTCGAAAAAATTGAATGTAGAAGTCTGCCTGCCTGCGAGGATAAATTTGTCTAAATTTTAAGAAATATCAAGGAAATTCGGAATAAACGTTTGAGAGGGTGGGAGATACTTTTGAAACCGAGGATTAGACGAGGGATGGGCTTGAAAGTGGTTTTCATGATTAGGGGTGTAAACTTCGTTTCTCGTTGAATGCAGAAGTCTTAAGACGGTATCACACGGTGCGTGGATAGTCAACTCTCT
>CAJUYI010001301.1:37672-59027 GCA_910591695.1 Galerucella pusilla
TAAGACGGTATCACACGGTGCGTGGATAGTCAACTCTCTTTCTGCGATGATAGTCATGTCTGAATTGTACGAAATTTCAGGGAAATTCTGGATAAACGCTGGAAAAGGTGGAAGATAATTTTGAAACCAATGTATTCGAGGAGGGGTGGGCTTGAAAGTGGTTTTCATGATTAGGGATGTAAATTTTGTTTCTCGTTGAATGCAAAAGTCTTAAGATGGTATCACACGACGCGTGGATTGTCAACTCTCTTTCTGCGAGGATAGTCATGTCTAAATTTTACGAAATTTCAAGGAAATTCCGGATAAACGTTTGGGAGGGTGGGAAATAATTTTGAAACCGTGCATTAGACGAGGGAAGGGCTTGAAAGTGGTTTTCATGATTTGCGGCTTAAATTTTGTTTCTCGTCGAAAAATTTGAATAGAAGTCTTAAGACGGTATCACACGACGCGTGGATTGTCAACTTTCTGCCTGCGAATATAATATGTCTAAATTGTACGAAATTTCACGGAAATTCGGGATAAACTCTGGAAAAGGTGGGAGTTAATTTTGAAAGCATTCATTCGACGAGAGATGGGCTTGAAAGTGGACATTCAGGAATGTCTACAATGGCACAACTTGGCTAATTCAAGTTGCTGATAAAAAATCTTTATCTTCAATAGAAAACTTGCAGCACTTTCAAATATATAATATTTTTTCTTCGAAGTCCATCAATTTATTTTAATTAAGTTATTGGTATTAAGAAATAGCAATCCATCATTTAACGGGTAGCATATCGTGGCGCGATCTAGTGAGTGAGTAGAAAAAGTAGTTAGCATTAGGACCATTACCAGACTTTGAACGAATGCAATTCAAAGGTACACAGACGGCTCAAAAGCAATTATAGAAGGAACTGGGATAGGAGTGTTCGGGCCAGGAACTTTCAAACGGAAATCCACGCTATAAGAAAATGCGCCCGGTTCAATATTGATAAAGAATACAGAAGACAAAGGATTATTTTAATGTCGGATAGTCAAGCAGCCATTAAGGCACTGAGCTCTTGTGTAATCAGTTCTAAAATGGTGTGGGAATGCCTGGACAAACTCAATGAACTAGGCGAGAACAATATAGTTACCTTACTATGGATTCCAGGACACACTGGAATAGAAGGAAATGTACTAGCAAAGAGGGAGACTGAAATACCTTTCTGGGGGCCTGAACCCTTTTGAGGAATCAGCAAGTAATATTGGAAGAAATAGGTGAAGCCGAGAAAAAGAGAAGATCTGACCATTGGAAAAATCTAGTAGTGCTTATACAATCAAATACTCTTCTCGGTGACTACAACCTGTTGAGATCAAATGAATGCATAAGTCAAAGTAAAACTGCGCTAAGAGTTTTAACAGGGATCCTAACGGGACATTGTCGCCTGAATGGACAGGAAAATAGTCTTTATGGTTACATTTCACTCACTGAATTTTACAGGTAACTTGTTTATTTTCTTCTGTACCAAATGGTCTGGAATCATATTTCTCAAACAAATATTGCAGTGAATAAAAATTATTTTAGGTTCGTACTTTCACTCAGGAGGCTCGGAATCATTATCCGAGAACAGACACATTTTCCAGAGGTGATTTTCACTAGTAATACCACTAGAGGCCAAAAAATTTCCGGATTTAATTTGACCTCGTGTGGTATTCGGTAAGAAAATTCCACACCAAATGCAAAGACAATCCAAGAATCTCTAAATCAAGAACAAGCAACTTCCAATCAACCTGCCATATAGTATATAATAATTTCATTTTTAATATAATATATAATAGGCACCTGTTACAGTCATGAACAGAAAGTTGAGTATGGAGTCCCACAGGGCACTGACCTTGGACCTTGGACCAATTCTATTTTCAGTTTATATAAACAGTCTACTTACTATTGAGAGCAGTGGAAAGATTTACAGTTTTGCCGACGACACAGCAATATTATATTCATCAAAAACTTGGGACGATCTGAAAAATAAAGCTCAAAACGATTTATCTCACTTATTAAACTGGTTTAATCACATGCAACTTACCATAAATTTTGACAAAACACATTTTATACCTTTTGCAAATTATACATCAACACTACCCCATTATCAAACTTTAAGCATACAAAACCAGAATGAAGAAATTGAGATAAATTCCGCAAAATGTATTAAATATCTTGGTGTAATTGTGGACCAACATTTAAAATGGGATGAGCAGATGAGTGCGGTAGCGAAAACTTTAAGATACATGCTATTTAAATTTAAATGTTTAAAAAAACTCTTAAGTATAAACTATTTAAAGATAATTTACTATTCACTTGTAGAATCTCGATTGCAATACGGAATTCTGGGTTGGGGAGGGATTCTTCCAACTCACTTAAATAAGATAAAAGTATTGCAAAAAAAGGTTCTGAAAATAATTTTTAATAAACCATACATATATTCTACAATTCAATTATTTAAGGAAAGTGGTGTTATGACTATTCGACAACTATATATCTATAATATTGCTAAGTATGTGTACAATCATAAAAATATGCTCAATAAAATAGCATAGCTGCCAAACTGTATAATTTTTTGCCACAAATGTACAAATCATATATTTTTTCACTAAATAATATAAACCTCTTTAAGAAAAGGATTAAACGTTTTATAATTGGTTTGGATATATATGAAGTGAATAAGTTGATTGAGGGGTGAGCTCTGTACATTTCCCCTACAACCTATTGGTTTTGGTTCTCTTTTTTAGTTTTATTCGTACTCTATATATTTATGCTATAAAGAAACTCAAATTTTTGGATAAACGACAATTATTCTTCAAATAGTGTACTACAAGATATCGTTTAAATAAACAAAAGAGTCAGCTCCCGTCACTTGAATATAAAACATATAACTAAGATATCTATTAAAAATTTTTTTTTCTTTTAACAAACCCTCGTATATTGTATGAATCATTGTACTCCGATTCTTGATCCATTTGTTTATATATATTTTTTGTTTTATTAATATTTTATTCAAATGTATATGTGTGTTCGAAATTTAATTGCTACATTGTAACTTTTTTCCTTTCTTTTGCAAATAAACGTTATTATTATTATTATAATAATAATTATAATGGTCCAAAGAATTTAGGAAACATCTATGCTTGTAGTTGAAATTCAAAATTATCATGTGAACAAATAAAAATTAGATTGTCCAGTATAATTCCCTGTTGGGTACCCAGGAGGAAAAAATTTCCACTGAAATTCATCCGTTGCCATGGTGATCTGTTAGAAATACACGTTCTGATTGGTTAAAAATCACATGTGTGGAATTTTCACAGGAATAGGTTAATGAGTCAGTGCTTTACTGCCTCAGACCCAGGACAGCGAATACCATGAAATATTAAACGATGTCGTTACAGAGTATTTTAATTTAAAAATACTGATACGTTCAGAGACAGATCTTTTCTGTAACTTCACTATCTTCGCGCATGTAAGGATCGAATTACTGTTAATGATGATATAGTTTTTTTTAAACTTTATTTAAAAACTAGTACATCTCTTAAAAATCACTACAATATATTATTAAACTTCATTAATGGTTTTATTTGGACAAAAACTTGCAGTATCTTCTTCGATTGTTCTGTGGAATTTGGCGAATGAGTTCAGAGTTATCGGATTGGTACAGGATGCGCTATGAACATCGTAGGAACATATTTTGAGCTGCTTCAATAATCTAAAAAATAAATTATTTCTCTCTATAATTAAGACAGTGAATGAAATAGTAAATTAGGTATATATATATACCTAGTTTGTTGTATACAAGTGGTGAAAATTAATTATACATAGTGTATATAAATAAAGTTTAATACAGTTTGTGTTTTTATATATAAATCAATAATAATTAGCCATAGTAGTGTGTATAATTTTATCCCACCTTAAATAAATAAGAAAAACATTTACAAATACTTACCCACAAAGCTGCTCAGTGTTTGGAAACTGTCTTGGGATAAAATCAGGCATTTTTCGGCACGATGGAAAGCTTCTTACATCTCTCCTAAATTGACAAGGGTTGAAGAATTCTAGAAAATTTATAAATAAAATTAATAATGAATTATTTTTACTTTTATATACTCATTACCGGTTAGCTCTTCTATGGTAATTCCGCAAAATTGTTTAACCAAACTAACTAAGACTCTCTCAATAAAAAGAGGAAGATCTTTATATTCAATTGGTAAGCAATCACTGAGCAATTGCCTTGCTGGCATGGAACATTTCGTGATGATGGCCTTAACTGTCTCGCATACGGTACTTGAACCAACTTTTATTTCTTCCTGACATCTCTTCAAGTCGACCACTGTCGTCTGAAAAATAATAGAGCGGAAAATAATTTGATTTCTTCGGTGTACGATCGATTTTGGTAACATGTTATGTCAGTTCTAGCTTGACCTTGACCGTTAACAAACACACTTTTTTTATCATCTTATTAATATAATTTTGGATATCAAATTTTGAAATGCAAATTGCTTTCATGTCTTTTTATTTCAACAAAAATTTCAATGTAACATCCTGTTACATTACTTGATAAATAGTTCTGTTTAAAGTTTAACATAATTTCATGAGATCTTTATATTAATTGTACCATTTCTATTTCTATTGTAGCCTGATGATGGTAATTATGTACCGAAACTAAATGTCCTTTGCTGGAAAATATTAAATATTGTGGTTTGGACTTCGAGTTTTATTGAACCCTTTTGTTTTCAAAAAGCCACATTTGAGATATGGATGAGCTCTTGGAGTTGAACACATTTTTATTTTCAAAAATGGTACTTTTTACTTACTTTCACTTTTTCTTCAAAGTTTTGACATGTATCTCTGGATTTATCGATTACGCGACTGAGCTCGATAATTAACATTCGATCAAGATCACTGGTCCATTGTAGAACAATTTTTTTCAAATCCCCTGGAGCTCTTTCTAATTGTTCTAACGTTGGCACCCTTCTACTACATACAATACTGTCTGTAGCTAGAATGAAATTTTTTTTTTAAACTGTTGGTGTAGTGGTAGTGAAAATAGTATTCAGTGTTAGTGTGAGAAGTTGGATCAAATAATACAGGGTATTTAAAAAGTTATGATTACGTGCATCTCGATTTTGATAAAAAATTTTGAGATAATCTATAGGAAAAGGCGTAATTTATGAGATAGGAGTGGATAAAAAAGGATGCAATAGGTAGCCTAAGCATGTTCATTATTTTTGGGAACAACTATTTTGTAATAACTTACCAAGAGAAACTAAAATTACTATAAAGAATGCTTTGATCATCTTGCAGACTTGAAGTGTTTGTTATAACGATAATACCAATACTTTGTAAATACAAAAACAAAGCAATCACTTTTATATGATCTGGATCTGAACTTTCTCAACCTTTATTTATTTGTTAATACTGATATTATGTTATCTTGTATAATTATTTTTTTTTCCAAGTAAAGAAAAAATTAATTTCATCAAAACACGAAAACTATTAATTTATCGCGTTTCTGGTAAATTAAAAATCAACATGAAAAATTTAAAACTAAGTTTGATACCCAATTGAATTTTTATAACCCAAGACCATGCCGTAAATAAATGATTTTTTGAATATTATTGACAGGGCTTTATTTTTGTTTGAAATAAATAGTTCCAGCAGGGGAATTTTTAGAAATGAATGATTCCCTTACACAACTTTTATCTCACGTCCATAAAAGACGGAAATTTTTGCAATTAAATGCAACACTATATACACTTCATTGTTAATTGTGTTGCATAACCAAAAGTATTGTGTTGCGTTACTAAAAGTATAGTGTGTTGCATAACAAATAGTATTGTATGTTGCATAACCAAAAGTATTGTGTGTTGCATAACCAAAAGTAATGTGTTGCACAAATGATATTGAAGAGATCATCCAAAAATGTGCTCAGTACGCTTAAAGGGGTTTTCACTTCACAAATAAAACAAAAAGCATTTTACGAGTTACATATTTTTAATAAGTACAAAATTATTTTTGGTCTTATAAAAAAAATTTAAGCTTTGCAATCGTCTTTGATGGAGTTTGAGACGGCGTCTTGGAATTTGAGACTACTGCTTCGGGTAATTGGATTCTGACAAGAAGCCTCTTCGTGGTCTTTAATACAGTCTCTTACTTTTGGCAACGTACTAGAAAAAAAAATAGTATTAACTAAGTAATAATAGTAGATTTGGAAGCATACTTACGAGCAAATTAAAGATTTGGATGGAAGTTTATTTTTATGTTCATCCAAGATAGTTCTAATGTCAGCACAAGGTTGGAAAGTTATAAACGGTTTCTTCGTTAAACATGGGTTGAACAATTCTATAAAAAAAAGAACATTTTTTTAACAGTTTGTATATTTAATTCGTTAGGAAAACTCACCCAAAATTTCTTCAACAGTAGATTGACAAGCTTGGTTGATGATAGCTAATATAATGTCTTCCACCAGAGCTGGAATATCTTTAGATTCGGTTGGTAAACATGAAGTGATTACGTCAATAGCGGGCTTGGAGCATTTTTTAAAGTTTTTCTTGATTAGCGAGCAAAAAGTTTCTGTTCCAAGGTCGATATTTTCCATACATTCCGTGACTTGATCCACTGCAGTCTGTAAAATATTGTCAATAACATGAATTATTTGTGTTGTTGTATAATAAAATTTTTCTTACTTCTATTTTGCTTTCAATATCGGGACATTTCGACTTTGCTTTATCTCCTAATTCGATAGCATCCAAAAGTATGGTTGTGTTGAATTTAGATTTTAATAATTCAGCAACTTCTTTAATGCCTTCTTCAGAACTACTGTCTGCATTTGCAAATGCTGGAAAAACATCCAATTGAAAATTTTATTTTTAAATTAAATTGAAAATCTTACCTAGAACAGCGAATAGTATTGTGGTTAACACCAATTTGTTCATTTTGAATTAATAGAATCTACAGCTTAAAAGAACAATCTTGCTAATGTGTTTGTAGCTTATATATTACCGTTGATAAGAAAAAATGCATTTCTTGATAAACCACGAGGTGAACTAGACGATAAAGATGAACTTTTTGGGAATTTTATTGATAATAGTTTTTGCACCGTTTGCTGAAGATAATAAAAACAATAATGGAAATGGAAAATTAATGAGGTTTTATAATATTACATTAAATTTGAAGTGTAAATGCAAAAACTAAACTGATCTATGTGCCTACGCCTCAAATTGTTATCGTAAAGTCATTAGGGGATAATCCTTTGAATCTCTGGTAACTTTTAAAATTCGTATTTTTTTTGGGTATACCTGGCTACAAACTGACCGCTGTGCGCAATTTACCAACCCCGCAAATGATGTCATAAAATTTTAGAAGAAACGCATTTTAAACATGAAAAGTGCTGTAAATGAGCTCTTTTTACATTTTCATAAATATATATCCAAAAAATAATTCTAATCAAGGTTATCACTTTGATAAAGATTCATTGAATTTGCTAAGTACAAAAACAATTCCAATTATTCAACATCATTTTTTCCAATTAATTTTATCTGACACTCCGTTGTCCACCTTCCACTACGTTTTACACAAAACAGTAAACAAGCTTTATATACAGGGTGTCACAGAATTCGTAACCACCAATCTGGCAGCTCATGCAAATTGCTGTTTTAATGAATTGCAGAGTGAATTATGTTTGTATTTAGATAGTTTTTCTCTCTAATTTTTTTGGAAATCAAACCACAATAATGTTTTTATATTTTTTATTGTGGTTTGATTCCCAAAAAAATAAGAGAAAAAAGAATAAGTAATGCCACAAGGAACGTACAGAAGGATTTTTTATTTTAATAATAAAATGGATGACGAAAAATATAATATCTTTTCTGTTTGTTGAATGAGAAATAATTAAGAACTCTCTAAGTAGTCCTAAAATAGAACCTTATGTAAAAACATACACTTGTTTTTGTGTATTACATTAATTAATTCGTTGAACATTGATTAATATATTATTTATAAATATAGCAAGGGTACCCAAAAATAAACTTTCCACTTTGTTCCATTTTCTATTTTCAATATATATCAATATTATATAAATAATAACAATTGTGTATTTCCTTGAACCAGCTGACCAGCTGATTGACGATGCCAACATAAACGCAGCTATAGTTTGGCAAATTTATCTGAAGCTACGGGGCATCGGTAAGAAGCGAGGAAGCATGGCGCATATCTGTCATAAGCGTACCTATTTTACCAAGCGTACCTATTTTACCAAGTAAAATTGAAAATACAAAGGTCACTGACAATATCAACACCATCAATTGAGGAAGTGAGAGGGAAGAACGCGCTTGCCAATAAGAAGTCAGCTGGTCAGGCCTTTCGATAAAAATCACCAATTATGTAATTCGGAGGGTGTGGTAATTATGGTTTACGTACAACGCTGCCAGAGCTTGAAGAAGCCCATAACAAATTTGGAAAACTGCTCATCTTTTAATATTCATAAATTGGTTAAATAATGTAGAAGAAATCCAAGGTAACAAGCACATTAAAGAATTAACGTTTAATCATATTGTTAATAATAAAAAGTCCCTTTTCTTATTATTATTATCATAACATACTAAGCACTTTAGCTTTTCCATAGTTAAACGTGGCAATATCGAATGTTTTCGACTGCATTCCTTTCACGGCTTCAGATAAACTTGCCAAAGTATACAGTACAGACTGAAAGTTGTCAGATGTTAGGTTGAAAACGAATTGGAAATTAGTTTGAGATTTGTGGTTGGAACAAACCTTACCATAAAAAAGTTGTAATTTTTAACAATTAGATCACAGAAGATATCAACCCTCATTTTATCACAAAGGTGAAAAGGAAGGAAGGAATGAAGTTTGTCAAAGTTGTCACGAGATTATTTTGGAGCAGTTATAAATATTTAATTCCATTCAAGTTACCATCATTGAAAAAAGGACCTACGATATGATTTCCCACAATTCCTGCTCAAACATTAACTTTTTCAGGATGTTGTGTATGTTCTTCCCTCATCCAGTGAGGATTCTCATTAGACCAATAGAGGGAATTTTGACTACGTGTCTCGCTCTCATTTATAGGTTATCGAAGTTATTCCATTGGGCTGTTGCATACTGTATACCAATTATGTAATCTACGAAGGTCTTGAGAAAAAAAAATTTCTTATTTTTCACTTGCAAATAAGGCAATAAAGCTTGGAAAAATCCACAATCAGTGAAGAATATACACTGTGGGCCCAAAATAAAGGAGTACATTTTTTAATTGAATATATTTTTTTTGTTTTTTGGGCGATTTATTTTCTTTTTGCAGGGCTAATAACCTAACATGTCCTCGACATGACTGAAAATTTGGAAGCAAAAATAATGTACAGTATTGGCTCTGCAAAAAGAAAATAAATCGCCCGAAAAACAAAAAAAAATATTTCCAATTAAAAAACGTACTCCTTTATTTCGGCCCACAGTGTAGGTCTCGTCAGGTAGTTTTTTTTTACAAATAAAACTCTCAAATAACAAACAAATAACTATTTTATTAAATTCGATTCAAACAATAATACATTTTTAAAATAATTAAACTTTGTTAATAGCGGCACAATCGTCTTTAAGAGCATTTTCAATTGCATTTTGGAAGTTGGCAGCTACACGGTTAGTGATTGCGTTTTTGCATGAAGCTTTACGTAAATCTTTGGAGCAGTTCCTTACTTTTGGTAAAGTGCTGAAAAATAAAAACAAATTCATTAAAATATTGTAGAAAGCAGTAAATTTATATATTAAGAGAAACTATTCTTGTTGTATCATTATCAAAAAATGTGTATACAGTGTGTCTACTTAAATTGGAACCATATGGAAAAATTTTTATTATTGGTTTTATGAAAAAATTTATTCGTGATAAAAAGTTCTGCTTGGTTCAAAACTCGAAATGCCACTATCGGATATACATTTTTTTAAGGTATATACGAGGTTTATCAAAAAATAGAAATTTTACTCAAGAGTAAAGTATGTAGAAACATTCGATATCTAAATAAACATACCTGCAGATGAGTTCCTTGGATGGAAGCTTGTTTCTGTGTTCTGCAAGGGAGTTTTTGATTTCTCCACAAGCAGGGACGGTGGATAGATCAGACTCCAAAACGCAAGGGTTCAACAATTCTGAAAAATATCCAAAATATAGTTTATTATTTTTACACGATATTTATTTATTTATCAACTTACCCAAAATTTCTTCTACAGTTGAAGCACAAGCTTGTTCGATGACAGCTACAATAGTTTTGATAGCAAGTGATGGCAGATCTTTGGATTCGTCTGGCAAGCAGGTAGAAACGAGATCGACAGCTGGCTTGGCACATTTAGCGAAATTTTTCTTGATGAGAGAACAGAAAGTGTCTGATCCAAGCTCGATTTCTTCAATGCAAGTTTGTACTGTATCAGCGACACCCTGAAAAAATTAGAGCTTGAAAAAAATTAAGCAATTAGAATTGAAAATTCTTACATCAATTTTTTCTTCGATATCTGGGCATCGTGCTTTAGCTTTTACTGCGAGTTGTTGTATATCGTTCAAAATGGTGATATTGAATTTGTTTTCCAATAACGAAGCCAATTCTTTTAATTCTTCTGAGCTACTGCTGCTAGACTCTTTCTTGGTTGCAGCTGCATTTGCACATGCTGAAAAAAAATAATATAATTTTTCAAATTCAGTATAACAAAGATTGCTAGTAATATTTAGCACTTTAATAATTAATGAAGATACTTACCAAAAGCTACAAGAAGTACTGAAATAATTGCGAACGTATTCATTTTGACGATTTTCTTCTAACTGCATTAAATTTGTTTGTGCTGATACTTTTATACTAACCATAATCGAAATAAAATTGATTAGCCTCTTCTTACTTGAGATAAAGTTGTTTATATTTGACAATTTCCATGAATATATATTGATAAACTTGAATAATTATAAACTATAAATGTTATCAATTAATATTATACAATGCTTTATTTTCCTATTCCTTGTGGAGACAATTTCCTTGTTAATATTTTCAAATAGCTCATAGCACGTGTTCACTGGTCCCTTCAATTATTTTGTTTATGTCTAAATTTAATAAATTGAGACATCACTAAACATTTTGACAGGAGTCCTACTAGTAATCTGAAAAAGCTCAAACTTTATCCACATAATCTCAATTCGTTCGTTTCCAGATATACGATCCATTAAATGTAATAGATGAAGATCATCTACATGAACTGTTTATGGTTTTTGGAACTTCAGTTCTTTACGTCAGGTTATGTTTGAGCGACCGGGGGTCGCGACGCAAAATATCTGACCGTTACGTTACGTTATGTTACGTTGCTTCGTTATGTGCCTTGCTTGCATGCGTGTGCTCTATCCTGAGTCTCTCTCTACGAGGACGAAATTTGAGCACGCTGCCGTAGGCGGAGTGCTCAATCGTTCAAGTGCGATATGGACAATCCACACGAGTCGAACAGCATATTTTTTCTACGAACCACTTAAGAAAAAATCTGGAAAATAAAATTTTTTATAAACTGTAATATAACTTCAAATTGAAAATTTAACAATTCAATTTTATGTTTCCACTATTTTTTCTGTGGTAAACGTACAGTTCTTGAATGTCCAATTTGTATAAAGCTACGGTTTCCCTTTTTAAATATACGATGCTGTTATAAGTAGATGTTGCCAGTCGGACTCCCTCATGAAGGGTACCGTACCATTATCTATAATAATGAATATTCTGCTAAATATTTCAAACGTCTACCTGTTGTCGTTATTAATATCAAGCAGAATAATTATTTAAAAATAAAATTAACAATAAAAAAAACTTCTTCACGGGGAATCGAACCCGGGTCTACCGTGTGAGAGTCTAGTTGGCTTACTACTCGACCACCAAGAGATATGCAAATTGTTTATCTATAACGTCAGATGTATTACATAAATTTTGCTTAAAAGGAACTAAAGTTCCTACCGTGTGTCCCGCGACACGTTCTACCTTTTTATATCTAAGTAGTTATAAAAAAGGAAAAATGTCACTGTTGCCCCGAGAACGACAAAAAACAAAAGGAATACTATAGGCGAGCGGTTCTCAACCTGTGGTACAAATTATTATTATTAAAGTATCAAATTTTATCAAGTCAAGAGCTTTGAGTTCAAGACTCTTTCGGCTTGCTTTTGTGCTCGAAGTGAGAAGTATTCACGACAATTTGCTTCTATATACAGAACTTCTAACTTCTGTAACAGAAGTTAGGTGGTTATTAGGAGGAAAAGTGTTATCCCGATTATTTGAGGTTCGGTACAAAATACCTAACAGATTTTCGAAGTGGGCGTTAGAAAAAATAATTTTGGGAGCCTCTGATCTAACAGAACAATATAAAAATTCGAAAATCATTTTTTTTCGGTTAGATGTTTGTCAAGCTTAGTTAATAAATATTCTTTATTGGGGAGCGTTCATCAATTACATGAGGCGTTTTCGAGAATTTTTCGACCCCTCCCCCCTTGGTGAGATATCGTGAGGTTTTCCTCAACTTTCTCCCCCCTTCCCTAATCTCACACGAGATTCTTTAAAATCTTTATTTGGACTGTAAACGTGTTGGATTATTGAGAGAAAAAAAACTTGTTTTATTACCCACTTTTATTGAAGACTAGCAAAGACTAGTATATGTGAATATTAGCGTATTTTTTTTTAATATGCAACTTCACATCGTTTTTGCGAAAAAAATTATTACGTGACATTTGCCAAGACCCCCCCTCCCCCTTAAGTGAGATTTGGAAAGATTCGACTTGACCCCCTCCCCCCTAGAATACCTCACGTAATTAATGGACGCCCCCTTGGAAATTTTTGGTCATGAACATTGTTAATGTATGCTGTTTGACGGTTTGTACCGATTTTTCACCATTTTGACAAATATTACATTTAAAATGTTTGTGTTTAATATTCTTACGTATAAATATAATCAATTTAGGACAACAAATGTGTGTTATTGGAAGAAGGTTAAAAGGTTAATCGTGACTATAATAATTTACATAAGCCTAATTATTTAATAAAATCGAATCTTTCCACGTCTACAATAAATAAAATAATTCACATAATTATTTTTCGTAATTTATATTCTACAATTTGTTGAACTATGAACATTGATAAAGTTACTGATGTTGCATGGCAGGTTAACGAAACGTTCTGTCAGGTGATTTTGCAATAAAAGTATCATTATTAAGTTAGACATTAAGCTTCAGTACCTTGAATTTTATTTTAATTTTCCCCATATTTGACTTTTTCCATCTACAGTGTTTTCCAAAAAAATTTTATTTAAAGTTGATTAAAGAAAGTATAAGTTTGTGATACAATTTTATAAACAATTACATCATGCTGTTTTCGAAAAATTATCTATAAGTCAGTGTGGGTTAAATAAATGTTATGGTTTGTACTTGTTACTTTTTAATACCTAAAAAGAATAGCTTAGCAACAGCAATTCGAACAAGATTAACAAAACCTCTAGAAAAAAATTAAATAGTTTTACTAGATGGAATCGTTTTAATTGTGATAGTGACATGGGGTATCAAATTTAATGTATTAATAGAGTGTGTCAAAAATAAATTTACAATAAGATTACCTATGTATGTATGTAAGAGACTGAGACCTAAAAGATCTATTGTGCCCCCTTCTACTTAGTTTCTGAGGGGAGTCACAACTTAGGTAAATGTTCCTCTCCATTCCTTAATCTCCCAGGTGCTGTGCTCTAGGATTCTGAAGTGCTGTGCAGTTGGAAAGTATGTGGATGGAGGGTTCTTCTTACATGCCACAAAATCTGCATTCTTCTTCCTCTCCACTATTTTGAGCTTTTTTCAGGTGCCCATTCAGGCGACAATGTCCCGTTAGGATCCCTGTTAAAACTCTTAGCGCAGTTTTACTTTGACATATGCATTCATTTGATCTCAACAGGTTGTAGTCACCCAAAATAATTTTTGCTTGTATGAGTCCTACTAAATCTTCCTCTTTTTCTCGGCTTCACCTATTTCTTCCAATATTACATTGGGGCTGATTCCGCAAAAGAGTTCATGCCTCCAGAGAGGTATTTCAGTCCCCCTCTTTATTAGTTCATCTGCCATTTCATTTCCTTCTATTCCAGTGTGTCCTGGAATCCATAGTAAGGTGACTATATTGTTCTCGCCTAGCTCATTGATTTTGTTTTGGCAATTTAGGCATTCCCACACTATTTTGGAACTGATTACTACAGAAAAGCTCAGTGCTTGAATGTTTGATTGACTATCCGATGTTTACCTAATCTTGCACCCAATATATTTATGTTATGTCATCTATGAAACATTGTTTTAAGACATACGTAAATTTTTCTTAACGTAACATCACCTCCAACGAGGAGGTCTGGTTTGCAGAGCAAGAAGAAACATTTTTTTGGAAGATCTAGAGAAGTTGAAGTTGCAGGTTCACTGTAATAAATGTATCCAATTAAGAGGAGAATATGTTGAGTAATAACATATTTTGACATAAAAATTTTGTTTGGTTCTATAGTGGGCTCAGAATTTTTCAATAAACATATGTATGTGGACTCAACAGGACAACGTCTATCGGGTTTTCTAGTAAATTGTATAAAAAATTAACGTTTTTTTAAACCACTGAATATTTCTCAAATACTATCATTGTAAGTAATGTTGCATAATTAGATCGTTGGTTTCAATCCCGCATAATATTTACATAATAATTAATGGTATTTCATTTTGCTTTTAGTTTTAGTATTGATATTTAATACAAGAGGTTTTGACATTATATGGAAACATCCTGTAGATATTCATACCCAAATTTTGTATTAAAAAACGATTGTTCTAAAACTGTTCAATATTTCTTGAACTAAACGAAAACATAGTAGGCATTTCTGTGCATTTTAAATTTTATTGTATTGTACTTTTCAAAGGCATTGGAAATAAAACATGATTTCAAGGTTGTGTTCGTAATTAATTATATCGATGCAATGTTGATTGTCAAGATCACTGTTTGTGTGAATATTCAGGACATAAAATTAACCGCTTCGCACACAACGAGGTAACTACAATAAACTTCAACTAAAATTTTTGTACACGATTTGAAAATTAACTTGGAACAAACGTAAACATTATTTACTATTGACACGACGTTTACGTATTTCTTTGCAACTTACAGAGTTACGGCAATTCAGAGCGTGTTTGTCGTTTGTTTACATCCTTTAAGAGTTCACCTAACCCAACATTATTGTGTTATTTTTATTTGGGTTTTTTCCTTATCAATCGGAGCATTTCATCTATGCTTGAAACATGGCGTATTCATTTCTATTCTCTATACCAGCAATTGAGACAATTGTGGTATCTCAATTGCCACAAAAGAACTAACCAGAAGAGACATTTCTGGCAAAAACATAACAATCTGCACTGATAGTAGACAAGCCCTATTAGCCTTGAACAGACAACGTGTTATATCAAGGCTATTACTAGAGTGCCACCAAGATTTAGCTAACGCCTCGGCAGATTAACAATATTATCCTGAGGTGGGTTAAAGTGCACGACAGGTGTATAGGTGAACGCATTGCCGATTCTTTAGCCAGGGAAGCCGCTAGACTAAAAATTCTAGGACCCAGTGACACCTACGGTCTAACGACTTCGACAATTGCGGAACTAGCCAAAAGTTACACCCATGCTCAATCCCTTAAGAGATGGAATGGAATCAGAGGATGCAGTCTTGCCAGGATCACCCTGAAGGACCTGGGAAGCTGGCGCCGAAGAAATATTTAGCAATGACCAGGAAAAACCTACGTTTAAGAGTAGGATTTCTGGCTGGCCACTGTCAACTAAGGAAACACCTCCATACTATGGGACTAGTGGACACACCTCTATGCAGGATGTGAGAACAGGAAGATGAAACTGTCAGGCATGTCTTATGCTAGTGTCCGGAGTTATCGTCAATAAGAGAGTGTGTGTTCGGTGAGTCTTGGCCTACACCTGCCGATATAAAGGAGATGTCTCCTAGTGAACTGTCCATCTTCCTGAGAAGGACAGGATGGACGATGACCTAGGAGGACAACTCTTCGGGAGGATGTACAATGGGTCACCTGTAGCCTAAGTGCTGTGAGCCTACACTCACCCTCCCTACTGAACAGATACAGATTCTGTTCTCTAAACGAATTATTATTTATAGTATGCTGATCAAATAAAGAGTACCTATACAGATCGCGAAAAGTTCATTCGAACCATACGATTTACCCAAGGACGACAAGGAAATATGAGCAAAACTACTTGAAAGAGAGAGAAGAAAAAAACAATTATCTTATTTTGCATTTTTAACTTTTAATACGTGATACCGCCGTATTTATTGGGAGAAATTCGAGATTGGTAATCCTATTGACTATTGAAAAATAAGTGAGATCAACACAAATCTGCAATAAATGAAATCTATACACTGCTTTCGATTTAACAATTATTGGTATTTAACATTGTTGCCGACAAAAATTGGGAATAACTTTTACAGATAAATACATTTGGCAACAGCTGACTGCGCACAATTATTCTTTTCTATCTTTCAAGTGTTTTCCTCATATTTTCCTTGTCGCACTTGTGTAAATCGGATGGCTCGAATAGACTTTTCGCGATCTGTAGAGGAAAGTCACCAAATACGGAATAGTATCCTAATATGGAATGCTTTCATTTCTCCAAGACTATAAGTATGAAACGCAACTCTCGACCATCTTCTGTTTCATTCGGTCTACTAATTATCACACCCACACCATCGAGTCAGTTGTGCGAATGCTTCACGTGTGGCAGGCGTGTTTTGTTTTGTTGTCGTGCAGAAAATTTTAAAGGTAAGTAATAAACGAGTATTACCAGCTGTTATGTTTGTTTACGTAAGTGTTATACTATTTAGTATATCGGTATTATGTTTATTTCTCCATTTTGTGATCTTTTGTCTTTAAAATATTGTGACTAAAAATCCAAATATGGACAGTCGTCGGTGTCTAATTATGGAATATTAAATTAAATGCTTGATGTGTGGGCTCTGCGCACATTATGATTGTGCTGGTTCAGAGTTTGATACTTGGATCTGTGACTTTTGTAAGTAATTATGTAACTTCTTTCATTTATCATTTATCAATATATTATATTTATTTGTTATGTTGATTTATGCTTATATTCCATATATGGATACCTATTCCATATTTGGTCACTCATTTGTGATTTTGTTTTTTGTGTTAGATTTTAATTTAATAACTAATATATTTGAATAAAGGCTGTTGATTACTACATATAAATGTATGACTGATTAGTAAAAACAATAAACTGATTTAATTTATATGAAGTTTTTTATTTATATCCCAAAAACAAAATGGTATTCCATATTTGGTGACTTGCCTCTATATATTACAAAATCTGTCTTACAAGTTGTAGCTATAGGGGCAACATTATTAGGCTACTAGGAAAACAAGAAATGTAAAAAAACTGCTCGTTAAAAATTTATTTTGTTGATGAACCTTCCTACAAATTGTTATACCTCAACAATCGATCATTTGTGTAGTTGATCATGTGTTACTAATTTAATTCGAGAGAACTGGGCGTTACACAAATCCATTTTCATGATTTTGTTATAAATTTACAACAGAAAAGCAAAAAATTTGATCATCAAGTCGTTTGAAATTTAACACTAACTTGCGACTGGTAAAAAGATAATATAGAAATATACTCTTCGATCTTTGAATTCTTTACATTTCAATCTAACTTGAGCTGACACAAAAAGCATTATTTTATTAACATGACTAAAAAATAGGAGGATATCAAAAGTAGTACCTATTATACAGGGTGTCCCAGGAGTTCGTACACTCCGCGTCATATAAAACTGGTACACTTTTTTTTCCCTATGTAAACCAAACTTAACTAATCAAAATGACAAACAGACACATCTGTCAAATTTGACAAAACGCGTTATCCACGATGCCAGCACATTTAAGTGAATTCGATAAAATGCGAATCATTTCCAAAATAGATGATGGTTGGTCCATTAGACGACTTGCACAAGAGTTAAATAGAAGTAGAACCACGATTCAAAACATTAAAAAAAGGTGGGCTAACGATCAAACTGTTAGCAGAAA
This sequence comes from Galerucella pusilla, assembly GCA_910591695.1. NCBI lineage: Eukaryota > Metazoa > Arthropoda > Insecta > Coleoptera > Chrysomelidae > Galerucella > Galerucella pusilla. The sequence goes on from CAJUYI010001301.1 coordinate 55,812, forward strand.
AAGAGGAACTAGAAGACCATTTATAACTACAGCGGAGCAAGACGAAGCATTAACTGATTATTTGAGGGAAAATCCATTCCATACTGCAAGACATGCAAAAGTTGCAGTAAACTTCAATGCTTCAATAACAACCGCATTAAGAAGAATTAGAAAAACTAATTTAAAGAATTGTGCAGCCGCCCGGAAATACAAACTAAATGAAGAACATAAGCAAGTTAGAATAATATTTGCCTTAAATTATGTTTTAAACGATACATTAAATTTTTGGGGCAGGGTAATTTTTTCCGATGAAAAGTATTCCAATCACATAATGACGGCCATATTAGAGTTTATAGACCTCCTCGAAGTAGGTTTAATGAAAATTATATTTCTTCTAATGATAAGTCTGGACGATTTTCTGCGTAAATGTTTGGGCTTGGATGTATAGAGGAGGTTTAGGAATGTGCTGGATAATCGAAGGAAGATTAAATGCGAGGAATTATTTGGATATTTTAGATGGAGTGATGTTACCATCGGTTAGGGAAATCTTCCCCAATGATAATTTCATATTTCAACATGATAATTGCTCAGTGCACACTGCTCGCAGCGTACGGAATTATATTGCTGAAAATAACATTGAAACGCTACCGTGGGTCGCTAAAAGTCCAGACCTTAATCCAATAGAAAATGTTTGGGGGCTTATGGTAAAAGAATTAAAAAATTTAAATACAATTCCACGAAACAAAGAGCACTTATAGACACTAATAGAAGAAACCTGGGAAAGCTTGAGAAGATGAACATTTAACATTAAATTTAACTGACTCAATGCCTACAAGATTACAAGAACTTATCAATAATAATGGGGGTATGACACGTTATTAATTATTGAATGTAAACTTTCATGGCTTTCATGCTACCATGGTCTATGATCTATTTGTTAGTTCATTTATTTGAAATGTTTCAATTCTGAATTACGTGGATCTCTTATCCAAATCTAAAACTGTAAATTTTTCTATTGAAATTTTTGAAATTTTATGGCTACAAATGCACAATTGTTTGAATCAGGTTTCCTAATTTTTCTCGATTCTGTTGTTACTGAAGCATTAGTTTTTCTGTATCTTTTGCATGTCTTGCCGTATTAAAGGGATTTTCGTATAAATAATCAGATAAAGCTATGTTTAGCTCTATCATAGTTAAAACTAGTCTTCAATTTCCAATTTTTCCTACAACAGTTTGATGCTTGTCTCACCTTTTTTTAAACAGTCATCTAATTAACCAAAGAAATTTTATTTAAAAAAATATTCGAACCTTAATACTTTTGTATTTATTACAATATCACACTACTTATTTCTAAATTTAAGCTAGTTACTGTTGGTAATGAAAAATGGTTTTTTATTTACAACTATCAAATGGCTGATTGGAAATTGGTAATATTTTAACCGTTAATAAACACCATAATTGCACACTTTTTGGCGTGATATACAAGTCTACAACATACTTGTGAACTCAGGTACCGATTAAGTTAAATGGTAGATGCGCCATTTTTTTTAAGTAAAACTTTTTTCAGTTATAAATGCAATAATTGGCTTTTGTGAACATTTTTAGACATATCAAGTCCTTCTGTGACATCTCGATAACATTAACAGTTTAAGAGATACGGGCAATTTTATGTCGCACTGCACACCTATTGGCAGATTCACATTTATTTTGAATGTACGATTACAGGAAGCATCCTGTATTATTAGCAAACCTTTGAACCCGCAAAATAAGAGCGCTTTTTACTATAGCAGTGGTTATTTTCTTTAGTATTTATTTAATTTTGAAATAACCGATACATTCTGAATTTATTTGTAAATATTACCAAATCTCATCTAGTTCAACTAAATGTATCTATTACTATTTGTAAAGAAGATAAAAACCACCAGTATAACAATATACCATCTTCTGTCGACATAAATATACGGATAAACATATTTACCTACCTGTACTTGTATATTTATTGCCTACACATTATGTAATTGGCCTTGTGCTGCATTTTCAAGCCCTACACAATTTACTATCATCAAAAATCCGTGTTAATGTAGATACCTTGTTTGAATAAAAAATTTTATTTGTACTAATTTTTTTTTAAAGATTTCAGGGTGTCCAACTAAAAATAGATTCTTGTTCATGCATAATATAATATAACAGTTTATTTTTAATATGTTCTGTTATCGGGACTGCCCTAATAGTTTACCCTGGCGGGGTTAGGTTAGGTGTCTTATTATTCCTGAAATATATATCTAGCTTTTAACAGGCTTTTTAGGCCCATAGCTTTGTAATTCCTCTCCATACTTTTCTCTCCATCGGTTCACATTCTTTTCTTTCAGGTCTTCTAGTACAACTTCTCTCCATCTTTTCCTTGGCTTGCCTCTTTTCTTCTTGCCTTCCGGAACTCTCCATGCTATTTGTTTCACTATTCTTCCTCCTTCCATCCTTTCTATGTGCCCTAACCACTGAAGTCTTCTTGATGTAATAGTTGCATTTGGGTTCACGATAAATGTTATATAATTCTTCGTTAGTCCTTCTCATATACACCCCTTCTACTTTTTTTCCTCACAGAATTCTTCTTAACATTTAAAACCCATGTCTCACAACTATACAATACCGTATGCTTCAATATAGTACTGTACAATCTTAGTTTTGACTTCCTTGACAGATGCTTTGACCGGACTAGGTGATTTATTGCTCCTGCACTTTTGTTAGCTTTCATGATTCTATTTTTAATTTCCTTTTCTTCACTACAATCACTATTTAACAGGGTTCCTAGATATATAAACTCTTCGACATATTCAAATTCGATGATTGCTCTTTGGGTTTCTATTCTAAATTTGTCATTTGTTGTCTGGTTTCCGAGTCTCATCAGCTTACTTTTCCGTTCGTTTATTGTAAGTCCCATTTTAGCGGCCGCTTCTATTAAATTCTTTGTTACTTCACCCATATCCTTCTCTGTTCTTGAAATTATGGCCATATCATCCGCATAACAAAGAACTTGATGGCTTTTATAGTAAATGTACAAATACCTTTACCATTTAATTTATTCTATATTTCCTCAATCTCCATAATTTTGTGTTTATCTTGTTACGCGCAATTCGGCTCCTAATTTTGGTGTTCTTACTCGTATTCAGGTATAAAATGATCGCTACGCGCAACTCATCATCCCTGCCCAAATAAACAACTTTTAAACAGGTCAGTTTC
>CAJUYI010001302.1:0-29437 GCA_910591695.1 Galerucella pusilla
CGAGCGTTGTCCTGCATGAATAAAAAATTAGGCCCAACAAATGGAGCGAAAGGCATTACATGTTCGACAATAATGTTATCTAAGTAATATTGGGCATTCATAGACCTCGTACGTAGGGACTAATTCCGTACGAGCATCGAAGCAAGTTCCTCCCCAAAACATTTTAGAGCCACCACCAAAAGGTACTTTAGGAGAGATATTACAGCTAGCAAACCTTTCTCCTCGTCTTCGCCAGACACGCTTACGTCCATCTGGAGCTTTAAGGCTAACTCTGGTTTCATCGGAGAACATAACCCGTTTCCAATCATTGATGGTCCAATTCTGATGTATTCTTGCAAAATTCAATCTCCGAACTTTGTGTTTTCTGATAAGCAAGTGCTTTTTGGCTGGTCTTCTATTGCTTAATTCTGCTTCATGTAAACGTCTTCTAACCGTTCGAGATGATATAGCGACGTTGCGAACATCCGCTAATTCATTTTTTAACAGATTGCTGGTAACTCTCCTGTCTCTGAGAGCACGTTGTCTCAAAAAACGATCATCAATTTGATTAGTGCAACGTTTTCGACCTTGTCCTGTTCTTCGAAGGTACGAGCCTGTTTCATTATGACGTCTTACTACGCGACTGATACTGAAATGATGTCTTCCTAATAAACCAGCAACATGTCGCATTGAATATCCTTCATCCAGAAGACTCGATGCTCGCACTGCCTCCTCTATTGACAAATTTCTTTGGCGGTTCATTTTTCTTACTTGTTTTACTCGCAAATGAACTTCCAAACATGCATATGATAAAAACAATTACAAACAAACGCTTGCTTCTTAAAGAAATTTTGTTTTAATCAACACTTTTAAAAAAAAAATTTAACACAGATTTACTCTAAAACGAAGTTTAATATGAATTACTGTCAAAACAAGGTATTATGTGACACTAGCTAGTTTAAATAACATCTGTCAGTATCAAACACGGTCCATAGCCTACTTGTCGTACACTAAGTTAACAATAAATAAAGATTATTGAGAAAAATATGAGTGTCCAGGAGTTTATTATCAGTAGTAATACCATAAGTACTTCAAAAAAAGGTAGAACGTGTCGCGGGACACACGGTAGGAACTTTTAAGTAAAAATTATGTAATACATGTGACGTTATTAGATAAACAATTTGCATATTCCTCGGTGGTCGAGTAGTAAGCAAACCAGACTCTCACGCGGTAGACCAGGGTTCGATTCCCCGTGAAGAAGTTTTTTTATTGTTAATTTTATTTTTAAATAATTATTCTGCTTGATATTAATAACGACAACAGACAGACGTTTGAAATATTTAGCTGTATATGCTGGTTGACTCGTGCGGATTGTCCATATCGCACTTGGAACGATTGAGCACTCCGCTTACGGCGTCGTGCTCAAACTTCGTCCTCGTGCGATATGGTTTACCGCGTGAGAGTCTGGTTTGCTTACTACTCGACCACCGAGCAATATGTAAACAACTCAACAAAGTACACCATAGACGAAATAACAATAACAATACCACAATTTTGACACTTTCGAGGGAAATTTTCCACGATGTTGTCAGAGTAAGCTTACGGTAAAATAGAAAAATAATAACTTTCACCTCTATATTCTTGATTCAGTGTGTTATAACAAAATATGCGAATAAAATTAATAATATGTATATTTCATGTAACGGGTGATCCTCCTCACACCAAATTAGAATGAGAAATTTGCACTTTGACATGTTATCTATGACTTTGACAACATTACACTCACGTTCATAACACGAACAATGTTGTCAAATGCTCAATTACACTTAGCCTCCAGTTAGCTAGCTGTCGGTTATGTGGTGCATTCATAAACGCTTTCTAATGTAACCGAGACTTTGACTGGCGACTAGAGATAGCTGAGGGCTACGTAGCTGACAGATTTAACCGGGCATTGATAAACCTGCCCTGAGATGTATAACCGTGTTTATTTTGAAGTACGTATTGTATTTGATACGATTATTTGTTGAGTTAATATAAACAATTTATTAATTTAGATACAAATTGGTACAACGGAAATTACAATCCAAATCGACTCATTTTTGATAAGCGTCAGAATTTGACGGTAATGTTAGTTTGTGTGTTGTTGTATATCGATGTGGTTACTATGGAAATTAAAGTATTGTAAAATTTTCGATTGGTAGAGCTACTCTATGTATAATCACTTGTGAAATTTTTGATTGGTATAGCTACTCTATGTATAATCAGGTATTATCGAAATTATATGAAGTAACTTAACTAATTTGATCGTTCTGATTGGTTGAAAATGATACGAAAAATATAATCAATATTATAATAAACAACAAATTTGATGCACACTAAAAAATAGGCAAATCAGATACATTTTTCGTCTCTAACTCTAAAAGATTGAACGTGCTTATACACCACCGACATATACTTCACTGAACTTCGTACAAATACATTTAGGGTAGCTCTATTAAACGGGGAGGTACGCAGCATTCAAGGGTAAACCCAAACCGATCGTGGATTCTCACAAAACTTTAATTTAAACTGCATGAAGCATTTCTTTACTCTGCCTTCGAGTGCGACTTTGACCTCCTTTTTATTTTATTCAAATAATTCATGGTATATTATTTCATTTTTATTTATACAGGGTGCTTTCAAATGACTTTTACAACGTTTGCATGTAGATACCTCTCGTGAAATTGGAAAAAATGATATAAAGATTAAGGGGTCCAGCCTATTTACTTTTCGAAATAAGGGGTTGAAGTTATGAAAATTTATAAAATGTTTTAATTTGATAACTTTAAATGGATGAATAAATTGATTTGACATTTGGCGGGTTATTTTTAAATGTGAAAGGGCATATTTTGATGGGAAAACATGTTTCAATTATTGATCCAGTGGTGTACATTTGGAAGAATATGTCACTTTTTCCCTCCCGTTTTTTACGCCACTGGCATTTTAAGCTATTTTTAATCAATTATGTGTCCCTCAATGGATTTCACGTGAAAATTTTCGAATCCTTATATAATTTTGTCCAATTTTACGAGAGGTACCTATCTACATGCAAACGTTGTAAGTTTTATTTGGAAACACCCTGTATATAAATTATAGTTGGCCATTTCTAAAAGTGATAATCTCTTGAACCACTTACTTACTTGATTTTTTTGTGAACTGTAGGTCAATTCGTATGTAATAATAATATGCTTGGAATTTTTTAATTTGAAATATACGGGGGTGATGCATGATGGTAGCCGTCGTGCGAGATCTCTTTTGAACAGGGGTAAAGTGGATAGGGTAGAACTTTCCGCAGGATTTTCAGCTACTTTAACCAAAACTTCATCATTTTCATTTCAACAATTTCATAGTTTATGGTTGCTATTGTGAAAAAGTAGACAACCTTCCAAACGTATCAATCTTGCATAAGTGAATGTAATATAGCTTGGCAAGTTTATCTGAAGCTACGGGGAATCGGTAAAAGGCGAGGCATATATGTCATAAACGTAAAAATGGCGTACGGTACCTATTTTACCAAGTAAAATTGAAAATACAAAGTTCACTGACAATACCAACGCCACTGGATAAATCAATATCAGTCAACTGATGGAGTGGGAGGGAAAAACACACGCACGCGCTGGCCAATAAGAAGTCAGCTCTCTATAAAAATCACCAATGATGTAATTCGGAGGGTGTGGTAATTATGGTTTTCGTACAACGCTGCCAGAGCTCGAAGAAGCCAGTAACAAATTTGGAAAAGTGCTCATCTTTTAATATTCATAAATTGAAAAAATAATGTTAATAGACAAAATCCAAGGAAACAAGCACATTAAAGAATTAACGTTTAATCATATTGTTGATATTGTTATTAATAAAAAGTCCATTTTCTTATTATTATCACTAAATATTTAGCACTTTAGCTTTTCCATAGTTAAACGTGGCACTATCGAATGTTTTCGACTGCATTCCTTTCACGGCTTCAGATAAACTTGCCAAAGTATACCTGTTTATTTGCAATAAAACTGTTTAGCTATTTAAGCTGCTCCACACTGTCCCGTAGTGTGAGATATTTCGACATTTCTCAGCAGTGGCGGAACAACATTGTCACGGGCCTGTGCGCGAAATCTTTGCCGGGCGGAGTATTGATAGCAATATTAATTTTGGTATGAGTGCAAGTACAAATCGAAAACAATCTGTTATAAATTCCACATACGTTTAAGTAACAAAATTAAAACGAAATCAAATATATATTCTCTAAATTAATAAGATGGAGAAAAATGGTTAAAAAAATAAATAAATTTACGTATTAATTTGTAAGATCTCTATATCTTCTGTAAGTTCCTTGTGGCATTACTTATTCTTTTTTCTCTTATTCTTTTGGGAATCAAACCACAATAATTTTTTTTATTTTTTATTTCGACGTTTCGGTAGCGTTCCAGCTACCGTTGTCAAGATTAACTAGTGATAAAATTAATAAAATAATTTTTGGTCCCTATCTGACACAACGAAAAATTATGACAACTAGACAATCAATAATATTTTGAAGTTTAAGACTACAAAACTTTGTTGTCAAATTTTATTAAGGTCCATTCATAGTAGATCACACCTCTGGTAAAATGTGAAATAAAATATTTTATTTTATGACATTCTAACGATATGATAGTCTACTAGAAATGGAATCCAGTGAAGTGCACGTTCCAGGAACGGTTTTTACTGGGATAGCGCTTTTTTTTAGCTTATTTTGGAAATGTTGTAAATAAAACGCGTTTGTTGTTACTTTTTTGTGTATGATCATTTTTGTTTTCAAAACATGTATAACTCAGTTTGGTGATTTTGTGTATTGAAGTGTGTATCGATTAACAACTATTCCAATGATAAATCATAAGAAAACCTGAATTAAAACTTATGATGCTATCCTGATAACGCAGGTAATTGGTTATTGGAAATTTCTCTTTCTAACATTGGTAACCAAATTTGACTTCATTCGGCTGAAATACTAGCTACACATTTATCTGCATTTAGTTGTATTAAAGCACTTTCTTTGATTTTTCGTCTTTTATTATTGGGTTCTTTCAATATTATTTCTCTTCCCAAGCATGTTTACAAATACCCGACTTAAAGAACTCCCTATCTTTGATGTATTTTTTATGTTCACTTATTCGGACTTTCAATGGTCTAGATGTTTCACCTAAATAGAATTTGTCGCATTCACAAGATATCTGATATATACAATTTTTTGAAGATTGTTCTTCATTTTTTTGGTTTCGTTTTTGTTAAGATAGATCTCAAAGTATTGTTAGATTTAAAGCTGGTTCGAATATTAAATTGATTACCAATTTTCTTAATTCTTTCTGACAAACCTCTGTCGGAACTCGATTCTGGCTGGGTGGTGCAACGTTCTACCAACGGAGTCATAATATCATCTTTCGGGATTTCAAGCTGAATAAAATCTTAAATGGAAAAATAAGTTCAATATTTTGACTTACTCACTTGCACTACTAGTGAAAGCGTCTGGACCAAGAAAGAAGTAATTTTTGGAAGCCTTGCCTTTTTAGCATTTGCTTCCTCAAATTCCCTGCATTTTTGAGCACCATATTTATATTTATTGGTAAGGTGGAATGGGGTAAATGTGATCTACTTTTTGAATAGTTCAACTTTCTTTCAACATAAAGGTGCCAAGAACAATTTCAAAAATTTTACAAAAAAAATCTTATACTTTTGAAGGGGTTTTTTATTCATTGTATGCAAGAAATTTAAATAAAGTTTAATGTTGCAAGTGTTGCGGTATGTTTTTTAAAATCATGTCAGTATATCACATTTACCCCAGGGACCGGGGCAATTGTGATGAAAGTTTATATTTTTGTAGTAAATAACATACTTTTTACTCTGGGGCTATTGTATTAAAATTCATTCCAAGCTCTCTGCATCTGTTTTTTTGTAATTCATTTTGTTGAAAAAAATACGGAACATTTTCAGCTATTATAAACAATCATGGAACAAAGGAACAGAAACTAATAAAACTTGATACAAAACACTTCTAAAATGTGTCAGAGTTAATGATGAATGTTGAAGTTTTTTGAAGAAACTGGAAACTCTTACATTCCACGTCTATCAACGATAGGATTGGGTAGTAGTTTCACAATATCCTGCTGAAGTACAGTATCATTTCAAGGGGCAAATGTGTTCTAGCAGCATTCCGAAGTAAATATTAAGTATTCAATTGAATAACCAATATAATATGTTTCTCTCAATTACTATGAACTATTGAGTAAATAAAAATTGGATTATTACCTACTCCTACATACCGCAAAAATAATATATTATTGCACGAACGGGGTAAATGTATATTGAAATTTGCATAAGAGCGAAACGCTCCCTTCGCTTATCTGTGCTTAACTTAAATCCAAGTTTGAATTTCGACAGTTTCTAGTGATGGCTCACTAGAATAGCATATTTCGAGCTCTGTCTAATAGGTGGCACAAGAATATCTATTTAAATAGCCATTTTTAAACCGACTGTCACAATTGCCTCATTATCACATATACCCCACTTCACCTTATTCATTTTTGATATCCTTTCACTAGTACGTTAATGGACATAAATACTGAATGTCGTTTTAAGTGATGATTTGAGTTACTATTAATATTGTGTAGTTTTCTGGGACCGTTTCCGGAACATAACAATTTTTTTCTGTGAGAATATCGTTTTTTGTTTTTCGCATTTTTGGCTGTATTTGTACTCCGAGCCCGGGCCGCTTTTGCTTATCCCGGGCAGGTGTAGGTACTCCTGTTCTGTTGTTTTAAAAATATATGTGAAACTAAGCATATTTCCAATAAACACATTGTTTGAGAATACTCAAAAATTGTTTTAGCAAACACAAACAAACTTCAAAAATTCCCAGTAATATAAGCGAAGGGAAACAAAAAGTTACCCCATAAACTCTACAGTATACAAACTTCATGTTTGTTTACAACACATCCAATTCGTCTGCAAACTTTAATATTTTTGTTGTTAGTTTAACCAGCGAGGAACTAGATATTTTACAATATATAAAACCGGAATATCAACAGATCCAGAGAATATATTTATGTATATTATTAGATACATTAGCAGATACGTCCATATAGGCATATCGGCACTAATGAGAAAAAGAGCATATAGGTGAAAACAAAGTAAAGGTTAGTATTTCACATACAATTAAAATAAAGGCTTTCACTTCCGAGCTAGAATTTTATATTCCTTTCTTATTTTAGTACTGCTACGATTGAGATTTTATCCATACCATCATTAAACACAAAATAAAATGAAAAGTTTATTCAAAAATAAATGATTTTACGAAATTTTATTGATAAGAAAACTGATAACAATGTGAGAAACTTGACTAGCACATTTCTTTCATACGTACTCTCAGCAGACACATAAAACAGTTTAACAACAATTACGCAAATGAAATGATATTTATATAGAGCTGTATAAAAAGTATGACCTGCTATTGACTTGAACTTAAATTATACAAATTCAAGTTTTTCCAAATTTTCTATTAAATTTATGTATAGTTGCAAACTGGACATAGCATTTTTTGGGCCGTTAAATAAAATTTTATTTCAAAAATTTAATAAAACTATCAAATCACATATTCACATACTTCTATATCATTTAAACTTTGTAAATTCACTGTATGAATTTTAATTATATAATCAGTATACAAATTTAATTATAATCCGAGAATTTTTCTTTATAAATTACAAAAAATCGCTTAAACTTTCAAGACAATTTAACGCATGCGTATTTATCGATGTTTTACCCTGATTATTTTTTTCACTTGTCAAAATCTGACATTTTGGTGGTTTTAACCAATAGCAATACATTATTCTAGCCAATCATTCGGTATTATACTGATAATTATGCTTCCTCATCGATAAAACCTTGTTTACATCGAAACGTCAAAATTTTACTTCGAATTTGTCATTATTGACAACTAAAAGAGCTTCGAAGTTTATTGAAAAATGAACATAAACCGATTGAGTGCCATCACCCAAGAGAATATTAAACATTCAGGTAATACAAAATTTTAAATTTATGAAAAAAATAATCTTCCCAAATACAACTCGCTCTTCAAATTTTCTCACATAATTTTTTATTTTCATCACTTAAATTTGTTTATTTGAGGCAAAAACATTCAAACAAACCGAATTTAGATAAAATCCCTCGTCCTAACGGACTCGTGATTTCATCAATCGGTTTGTTTTCATATTCTTGCCAAATAAACAAGTTTTCGTGAAAAATAAAAAATTATCGATAAAATTTGAAGCACTCGTGGTATTACCTTTGATAACAAAGTCTATATATTCCAATAAGTCCGGCCACTCTCTGGACGACGCGAGAATCCCCCTCCTGCCGACACTCACCGTCTCACCGGCAAAACCCACATCTGATGTGGGATTTATTGATTTTGCAGTTCTGTTTGACTTACACGGTGGTGTAGCAGAGCGTTGTATCGGGTGCGCCCAAGAAAGTGATCTTGAATTTTAATATGTGCGAATTTATTGAAAAAGGAAGGAACATTGTTTACGACGGCCAAGAAAAAAAATGGTCAGCCAATATTGGACATAAAAAGGAAAGACTATCAGGATTTGTCCACAGAAAAAGGAAATGCCCTGGTTTATGTGTGTGGATATTTTTTGCAAAAGTGTTTTGTTAAACACAAATGCGATATTTGCCTAAATTTTTGCAATAAGGAAGGTTGTGACCAATCCACATCATTCTGCGAAAAAAAGTCTATGAAGGTAGTAAGCAGGGACGGTTTGGAGGATTGACAGTTCCTCCAAAAATTTTCAGTGAATATCTGATTTCTTTAGAAAATATTTTCACTGAAAATTTCAATGATTCATGTGTGCAGGATGATGTAGGAATAGGAATGAGCTTGAAGACCAAGTTGTCTACTATCGCATTTTCGCATCCTTGCCCAAACTTCCCATGGGAATACCTGCTGTCCTTATATACAAGGGTGCGAATCTATTGTACACTGAAATTTGCAAATTCCTCATTAAGGACCTTTAGAAAGGATAAAGAACATCCCAAATTGAAAATCTTGAAAAATTTATAACTATTCAAGTATTTATTAATATTTAAGAATGTACATAATATGTAATATATGTAATAATACTTATTTGTTTGTTAATATTTCATTATTTTTATTTATTTATTCAATACAACGCTACAGAGTACACTCCAAATGGACTTGACCTAAATAATTGTTCATTTGTATTCGTTTTGTCCCAAGTAGATGTTAAACTGTGTTATTTTTTTTATAATGATTATATCAACACAAATGTTCATTCGCTGATCATTCTGTATTAGTTATTAAGTATTATCAGATATACGCTCGGATATACGTTATTGAAGTCTATGTTTGTGATTTTTTCATTCCATTCCTCGGTTAAAACAAAATTTCTAAAAAGTTACTTAGCAATAATGACATATAATTTATATAAATTGCCAATATTTTTCAAAACAAGAATAAAGTCAACATATTTTCTAATTGCACCCGGTAAATTCCTTCACAAATGAATTCACCGTACGTCACCTCGTATACTACCAAATGACTAGCAAAAATAGGTGTCGCACATGATTTACGACTCCCCGCAAAAAATGCCGGCGTTTTCCGACGAACAAAGGAGTGACCGGACTTATTGGAATATATAGAATTTGCTGATAATCAACGTCTATTCTACATCTTTAGTATTTCTATGGTAACAGCTTCCTACCTTCCGGCTGGTCGGTGTGGTGGTAGTTTGATCAAAAAAATGCGTTTGGCTGATATTTTTATTTTATGTTTGTGTTACCATTAAAATATGAAATTCTTTGAAACGTGAACTTTGCGTTCAGCCTTTCAGCTCTTATATTTATCATTGAATTTCTTCAGAACTTTGGTTTTTGGTGAATAGTCCATATATATTTCCTAAAAATATTGCTTTTGAAAAATTAATAGATTATTTCACTTTTGTGATTTGTGGCGGAATAAACTAATGATCCAAAGATCAAGATTCTTAAAGTATTTTACCGCGAAATTTGAAATTTTGAATTGTCTTTAAATAAGAATGAGAAAGGTTCAGGTCTTCTCTCATCGTCTGTCGACAAAGTAGCAAGTTTCGAACTGTGCAGTAATCCATTTAATAATTTTAACACCAGTTTGAATGAACAAAAGATGTCGTTTTATCATAAGAATCTGGATTACTGGTATGTTTTTTTACATGTTATCGTTACCTACATATATATATATATATATATATATATATTTCAAAATTTCATAGTGTAAAACTAGTATTTTTTAATAATAATTTTTTTTAACAAAATGGCTACCCCTTTTGGAAGCCACGTGGGTCTACCTTTAAATTCCGTATCAGCCAAATTATACCTATAGATATTTTTTCTCATGTTTAATTGTTTAATACATTTTTTTTCTTTATAAATCAGATATCTGTCCAGGGTGAATCCTAAGTTAAATTATTAAGTTGTATTTATTGAGCTGGACAGATATCCTTACGCTTAAATTTTTTTTGTAACATTTTTTTTATACCGGTATAATTTTTATAGCACAGTTTCCTGGAACGCAGTTCTTGGGATACAATTTCTTGGAGTACCTAACAAGTTCCTGGGATACAATTCACTGTATCAAACAAACAGTTTATGGAATACATAATACAGTTTCCTGAAATAAAAGTTTCCTGGGATACAAGTCCCTTTGGAGTAACAAGTTTCCTGAATACAGTTTCCTGCATACAGTTTCATGGAGTACCTACATCAATAGTTACAGTACAACTTTATCTTCACAAACAAAAGTTCTAGTGTGCTTGGTATTTTTTTTTATTGTTATCAACCCATCTTTTTTGTAATATCAATATAGAAATTATATACATTTTTTTTATCTTGATAGTTTTATTTATTATACAGAAACTTTAAGTTCTTTTTTTTAAACAGATTAAAAGTTAGCTGACCATTAAATTTGATTTTCTTTCTAATTTTCTTTTAGGAAAGAAAATTAGTGGTGCCCTAAAATTTCTTTTTCTTTTTTTTCTAGTTTTGCTTAAGTAAATTATTTTCTTTATATTAATAAGGTAACAAAGCCCTGCGAACTGGCTTAGTTTACCTCCAAATTTAATTGGTTAGTTAGGCAAGAACCTGCATTATTCACTTTCATTTTTCTGTCATTTAACATTTTGGTTTCACTTTATTTTTTAGAATACCTAGTTATTCCATGAAATAACTAATCGTGTCAGTTAAAGTGTAAATCTCTCTTGTATTTCATGGTTTAACTAGCTATTTCATAGAGTAACAATCTGTAGCTCGTCAAAGTGTAAAATAATCTATATCATATATATCTCGCACGACAAAAACATTTACCTTCCACTCCTACTGCATTTATGAACTATTCTAGGCCATATGTAGAGAACTTGTTGTTTGTGTAAAACCCAGTGTGTCAACAAAAAATGTTTTTGTTTCAGAAATAATGTTTTTTGTAATTCCAAATGTCATTTCAGTAATCCTCGATTTAACAAATGGTATTTATGGTACGTTTCCATAAATACCATTCATACGCTGCACAAGTTAGATAAATTGCTTCTTTTTCATTTTAATTGTCTATCATTACTTCAATTTCTTTTTAGACGGATTGTTTATTTTACACTTTAAATGTCTCTCATTAGTTAATTTATAGAATACCTAGTTATTTCATAGAATAACTAGTTAAAGTGTCAAATTCATAACATATTACACACTTTAAGGGACACGAATACCTGGACCTTCTAGACGTCTGTGTATTACAATTGTAAATATTTTGTAATTGAGTGTCCAATACATCAACGACTTATTTTTCTTTGAAGCAACACTTCCACACTTACTGCCTCTTATCAAAAAGGGTGTTAAATATTCACTTTATTCACGTTGTCTGAATATTTACAGACTAATCCACCGGTAAAGTCTATTCACTGAGAAATCTAGCCTGGGTGTATGTTGATACAGTTGAATCAGGAATATCAAATGGGAGGGAAAGAAAGCACATTTATGTCAATAAACATCCTTGTCAAACGGATTATTTTCTATTTGCTGTGGTTGATATTACGCACAAGGGTCAGTGTAAAGTATAAACTTCTCTAATAAATTGATGTTGATACCGTCAGTTTCCCTGCAAAGCAAACAGCTAAAAGCTGATAATGACTGGATTATACAGACACTAGAAAAAGTTAGTCGATATAAACTTTTGCGCAAAAGACAAACAAAAATATTACAAGTAGATACGACAAACAGTTGTGATAATAATTGCAGGGAGGGTTATTAGTTCAAGTATTTTCAAAAAGTCTTCTTCGGAATGCTACAGAGTCTGGTTTTTAAAAACCGAGACTGTTTATTAAAGATAATGTTTTTTGAGAAACCATAAATGTTTTGGTGATCTAAAGTAATTGTTTTGTTGTTTTCTAATGATGTGTCAGGACTGTAACATAAAGAAAAACCGAACAATTAAGTCAAGATGTTTCAAGTTTTTAATTCAAATTACATATTTTGTAAGGTTTGTTGAATTTCTTCCAAAGTTTTTCCTTTAGTTTCAGGAACAATATAATACGCTAATAAAGTAAATACTATATTACAAACGCCAAATAAGAAAAAAGGTCCATATAGCCCTGTGTAACTGTTGAGGTAGTAGAAAATATTGTTGGTGACTATAAAGTCAAAAGCAAATGCGACAGTCAACAAACTGACTCCTTTGGCTTTAACACTAGTAGCAAATAACTCGCCTAGCATCATGGTTGGAATTATGCCTACTCCGAATGAACTAACCACCACAAAAAGAAGCATTCCGGCCAGCGGATACCATTTTATTGGTTCCAAATTGATTTCTGTATGAACAATGTCAATGTAGAAGTAGACTGCTTCACTTAAAACAACAACTCCTGTGAGAAATATGGAGGTCATGTAAGCTTTTCGCCGTTTGATCATTTTAGATGAATATGCTGCACATGCATACATGAATACTGTTAAACCTGTATAAAGGATAGCTGATGTTTGAGCACTAATACTCCCTCCTGCTTTTTCGAATATAAATTGTGTGTACGACGTGAACACATAAACACCAGTAAGCAATTGAGAAGTTCTTAAGAATAAACCAGCTATCAAAGCTTTTCTGTTGGGTTTTATTTTTATCAAATCATACCAAGTTCCATTCTCCTGCATTTGTTTTTTAACGGAAATTGTGATTGCTGTAAATTCAGCTTCTACATCTTCTCTGCGTCTAAAATACCTCAAGCTTTTCTTAGCTTCTTCATCATCTCCTGACATCACTAGGAAATATGGAGATTCAGGCATGAAAGTAAAAGTTGTTAAAAATAAAATAGGTGCTACTAGACCAATAAACGAAGCATTTTGTACACTACAATAACTTCCAACAATGTTGACAAAACATTGTCCAATGTTCACAGAAATAATAAACGAGTTTCCCCACACTCCTCTAACTTCTGGAGTAGAAATTTCTCCTATGTAAACAGGAAGACTGGCAAAAACGATGGCATCAGCTGCACCACCCAAAAATCTGGCAAGATAAAAAAGCCATATGCTGGTAGCGAACGCTTTAATCAATAAACTTACTGCGTATGGTATCACGGATATTATAAGAGTTTTTTTTCTACCAAACCTATTTACAACTGGAACAATAAATATCGGAAGGATCAACATTCCTAATGCATGAGCTATTGTGAAGTAAGAAGCTTCATCTTCAGATATATTGTAATTTTCCTTGTCTTGACTTATTTTAAGAAGGAATGGAGACGGCCAGGAATAGATATACCCACTGGTAACCGACACTAGTGAAGCTGCAAACAAAATACCAATATTAAAAAACTGTCGTTTATTATCATTATTAAAGGTCGGAACACACATAGCTGCCCGTATCAGATCCGTGTGTGGACCGAGTGTTGACTGAAGCTCGGCTTCGGGTTCACATCTATCCGTAGCACAGGTTGTATGCGTAGTGCCAACTTTGTCATTTTTCCAAGTTAGCTGTTTCAGTATTTTGGTTGGGGTGGACGTGTGAACAATGATGAGAAAAATTCAAAAAAAGAGAAAATAGGTGCGTTAGTGTTTGAAGTTTGAGGTCAAAACCATTGAAGTAGCTAGTAGCTAGTAGCTACCTCATCTGATTGATCTTATGTAGACTAACCTCCAACCTCCAGAGTAGCTGAAGTATTCTACAGGGTGGTCCTTAAGTAATTGTACTGGGTGGTCCAATAAGCCGATCTCTCGGCTATATATCAGAAACTATTCATGTTATAACTTTGGTAGAAAAAATTATTGGGAAGAGTGGACAAGAGAAATTGCTGGAAATTACTTTCAAGTTTCTAGGTAGACCGCTAGGGGGCGTAACCTGTGAAGAAAAATTTAAAAACCAGTTTTTTGTGATAAATGCCTAATTATACCCAGTGTTAAATAAGTAAACTAAGAAAAAGGCCCAAGTTTCGCACAAATTTGTTTAAGTACTTTTTATTCTATTTTTCCAAATAAAGGGTGAGAGAAAGTGGGGAAGTATTTGTGGATAAATACCTATAACTTTGGTTTGAATCAACCGATTTTAACGAAATTAGTGTCAATAGAAAGAGTGTAGATGAATTAATTCCATCTACTATAAAACAATAGCATTTAGTTTTAATTGTCATAGGTAGCAGGTGCTTTCGAATGAAAAAAATTAAAATTTGTTTTCTTGAAAAATGTTCGATGGAAACACCTAATTATTGTGAATTATAATGGAGCTGGATTGAATTCTCAACAAAATGGCGCAGAAGGCATGTTGATAGATATTGTCGAAGTCAAGATATAAATAAAAACGCATAAACATAAGTGAAAGTATAGAGTGAAAGTGAAAGTGAAAGTATTGAGTCACTCTGTATTATAACTTAAAACTAAATATGTAAAAGAAAGATCTTGCATAAATATCGATCATTAAGAATGTATGTCCAATTAAATGCTGCTTCAATGTTAGATTACTGCAATTGTTTAATCTGCTAGAAAAACAACCGCATATCATGTAAAAAATTTTGTGGGCAGACGAGGCTACGCTTCGCATAGGTTCATATTTCTTGGAATTTCAAATGGCGATACATATTTGGATTTTCTGGATAATTGGTTGTCTGTTTTATTGGAAAATATTTCCTTACAAACATGAGGCATGATATTACAGCATGACAGGTGTCCTGCGCACTTTTCCAGATGAGTTAGAGATTATTTGGATTTAAGTTATTGAAATGGATGGATTGGAAGGGTAAGTATATTTTCAGGGCCAGCTAGATCTCCAGACTTAACATGTCTGGACTTTTATCTGAGGGGAAGATTGAAGGATTTAGCATACCAAACTCACCAACCACGCGAGACGACATGCAACAGCGCGTTAGAATCGCTATAAATAGTATATCAACATCTGAAATTTAAGCAACAGATATGTCAAAGCGAGCTAGATTACATATTTGTGTGGAAAACGATGAAAAACAATTTGAACATTTAATTGAACAAGTTTTAATGACCAAGATATCTGTATGATCTTTCTTTCCCATATTTAATTTTAAGTTATAATACAGGGTGTCAATACTATACTCACTTATGTTTATGCGTTTTTATTTATATCTCGAGTTCGACAAAAGCTATCAACATGCGGTTTGCGCCGTTTTGTTGAGAATTTATTCCAGTTCCATCATGATTCATAATATTTAGGTGTTTCCAATAGGGACCATTCATTAATTACGTAAGGGTGATGTGTGGAAGGGGGAGTTAAGATAATCTCTACATGTCCTTATGTTGGGGGGGAGGGCACGACTTATTTTTAAGTAATACTTTATGAATCAAAATTGAATATTAATAATCTCATTCCATTTAAGATTCCGAATAATTTTCTCTATTTCATAGTTTCCAATGTAATTTAAATTCTATTCAAATAATTTTTATTGCTTAATACAAAAACCAAATTGTGGTCCAAAAATAATATAGTTTTTATGAAAATCTTACAGCAGTAGAAGAGTACAATTTAAATTATCACTTGTTAAGAAATAAAAATTATTGATTTACGTTGAACTGTGTTTCAGTGAAACTAATTCTTTCCTAACATTTTATTATTTAAAAGATCAAGATATAATCGTACGTAAGAAAGGGTAGGGGTAGTTCAAGACATCTTACGTATACTTACATGGGGGTAGGGGGGGTCAAAAGTCACCGAAATTGTCCTTACGTAATTAATGAATGGCCCCTTAAACATTTTTTAAGAAAACCAATTTTAATTTTTTTCATTCGAAAGTACCCTCTTCCTATGACAATTAAAACTAATTGATATTGTTTTATAGAAGATGTTGATTCAAACCAAAGTTATAGGTATTTATCCACAAATACTTTCCCACTTTCCCACTTTCCCCCACCCTTTATTACGAAAAATAGAATAATAAGTAATTAAACAAATTTGTGCGAAATTTAGGCCTTTTTTCAGTTTACTTATTTAACACTGGGTATAACTAAGCATATTTCACAAAAAAATTTTTTTTCACAGGTTACGCCCCCTAGCGGTTAACCTAAAGACTTGAAAGTAATTTCCAGCAATTTCTCTTGTTCACTTTTTCTAAGGAATTTTTTTTTCTCCCAAAGTTATAACATGAATAGTTTCTGATATTTAGCCGAGAGATCGTCTTATTGGACCACCTGGTACATAGGAAATACAGTACAATCTTCACTTCAAAATATTGCGATTTAAATCAACTAGCCTCAATAAAATATTGATATTAAGAGAGATACAGGGTGATAAACATGAAATTTTAATGACTTTAACACTTTTGACCTATATGCACAAAAATTTGAGGTTGGGGTTTTTGGATATGAGAAATCATAATTTTGTACCTATTTCGATGTATTTTGTAGAGGGCGCCACATTAGGCAAAGATGTACGCAAAACTTTTTTGCCTTTTACATTAGCGCTACTTTTGTGAAAAATAATTAAAGCACATCATTCTAACAAAAAAGGTATATTTGTTAGTATCCTCAAACCTTAACGGTTTTAGAGATTAACTACATGATTATTATTTAATGAAATTACGTAATGTAGTGTGTACGATAATTATTTTTTTAGTATTAGGATGAGTAGCAGTAAACATGAAAAATATGTATGGTACTTTTAATATTTAAAAATAATAAATATCGTACACGCAACTACATTTTTCGAACGTAATTTCATTAAATAATAATCTTGTAGTTAATCACTAAAACTTGATTATCTCTAAAACCGTTAAGATTTGAGGATACTAACAAATATACCTTTTTTTTGTTGTAATGATGAGGCTTTCATTATTTTTCACAAAAGTAGCGCTAATGTAAAAGGCAAAAATGTTTGCGTACATTTATGCCGCATACGTGGCCTATGTGGCGCCCTCTACAAAATACATCGAAATAGCTACAAAACTATGATTTCTTATATGAAAAAACCCCCAACCTCAAATTCTTGTGCATATACGTCAAAAAGCGTTTAAGTTATTGTAAAAAACGAAAATTGAAATTTCATGTTTAACACCATCTATCTCTCTTAATATCAATATTTTATCGAGGCTAGTTGATTTAAATCGCAATATTTTTTAGTGAAAATTGTACTGTACTTCTATGTACCTACAATTACTTAAGGACCCTGTATGATTTTCACACCTCCATAATTCTTGATGGTTTGGTCGTAAGGGACTTCTTCAGATTGCCTATAAACGTTAATCAAACTTGCTTTTGTTAGTTAATGTTGACGGCCAGGATGCCGAGTCGCCAAATAAATAAAATATTTTGAACTTGCTTGGTCTTTTTACGAACATGCACCGTTTTTTGTCAAACTTAACAAGTTTTCCTTTTATATAGCTACGTGATACTTCTCGTTTTAAAAAAGCATTCTTTGAGTGTAAGTCACCGTTTTAAGGGTAAACGCTGCTTTATTTTCAAAGCTCGCACCAAATTGTTTATTATCTGTCCTGCCACTTATCCAGTCTAAGGGTGAAATTCATAGTCGACACTTGAGGGTCACTTATACTCAAACTCAACTTAGTTTGAGTTTAGCTCGAGGCGATGTTTCATATCCACAGTCATTACTCAAGTAATACTTCAATTTGAGTAAAGAAAGTTTGGCATCAATGTTATTATTAGGAACTTTTGGTTGCGTTTGGTTAACAATTGTGATTTATGAACGTCCTTTAACGTTAATCCACGTTAATCTGACATCTGTTGCATTGCATTCATATTCGAATTCGTGTTCAGTTCGTATATTAGCCCTTTGCAAGTATTTTATCCTCAGTTTAGTTCTTTACTGTCTATATATCTTTCTTATTGGCTGCGTAAGAATATTTTTGCAGCTAGTTATTCAACAGATAATTTTAGATTCATATTTTCAATTTTTATAGTAGATATAAGCTCATTATTTCTTAGGAAAATAGAAAACAAAGAAAACTCTTTTCGTCCATCGAAAAACTAGCCTAAGTGAGCTGGTTCGTAAATATTCTTTTATAGAAAATAAAAAAAACTGATTGTACTAGCTTAGCTGGAAAGGATAAGGCATGGGTGTCACTGGCACACGAGTTTAATTCAAGTGGAGAGCATTGTTTCGTATAAAAAATAAATTAATTTAATAATTTTGCTTCTTACAACACCAATGTGATTACTAACCTAGGTAAACGATAAACGTAAGCATTTTCCTCATCTATATAGTTTACAAAATCAATAAAATCATCCATCATACTAATTTCCTTGAAACATTTGAAACTATAACAGACAAATAACAACCAAACAAAATTTTGATATCGTAAAATGACACTGTAAGGTACAAAGGTGGTTTATAGGTTAGAAATCTTCAATCTTCACTCAAGGGAGCTGGAATCTGTACTTATATTTCACTCAAGTTACAATCAAACTCAACCTCACTTTTCACCTGTTAAGTGTCTCTGCATACAATAAGGATGAGTGAAGAATTAGTGACCCTCAAGTGTCGACTATGAATTTCACCCTAAGTTATTGTATGACAATGGTCGCGTTCATCACAACGTAGCGCTACCGAAGCGATCATCAATTTCCTGCTGAACGCTTGTTTTGTTAACTGATCAGATTGAGCAATGTGGTATCAGTCGCCATTTTTTACCCGCTACCGATTGTTGATGCATTAACTGTCATTTATGATATATGTTGGAAAAATATTATAAATATCTTTGTTTGGAGATATTTTAGTTTGTGTTTTAGTGAAAAAGAGCTGGAGGAAACTTATTATTTCCTTAATAATAGTTTGTCAGGAAATTCAACTCTTCATGGTATGCTCCAAAGTGAGGAGTTCAATTTATTGTAATTAAATCCCATTTTTTAATGGTTAGAAGTAATACCTATTTCATAATTGTCGTATATATCAAATAAAATTAAGTTGTTGTTGTATTCAATGACATTTGACATGTTATGTCGATGGTCGATGGAGGTGCAGCCAAGAGAAAAGCCTTCACTTTATTATGATTATCGTCATTCGTATTTGAATAAATTTTGTGAAGTACTTCCACTAACGAGTACCTGAAAACGTTGCGTTTTTTCAGCTTAATGATCATAATAAAAGTAAATATTCCAAATTTCAATACTTCCGAAAGATATAATTAAATGAAATATACCTGATAGTATAGCAATAATCTGTGACCAAGTTTTTCCTTCCTCAAAAATATTACTATTTGCTACGACCATTTTTCTTTTCACTTTGACTATAACTAACCAAATTTACATGTTGTAATTCATTTATATCTATAGCATGTAATTACTTTATTGTTAAGTGTCTTATATGCACAAAGGTATAACATTTGATAAGAGTTAACCTTTATACATACAATAAATAGATTAGGTTCAAGATATCTCATTATTTTTTATCACTGCTAATAGAAGGTAGAATCCCAACAATGGCATACATTGATTGTCTTATAAAGTAGTATTATTAATCTATGGTTGTAGAACAATCCAGGACAAGCCCCAAGAATAAGTGTATCATATTTTTATACAGCTTCAATTATTAGTTTATTGAGAAGTAAAATCATAAGTTAACCTGGAGGCATTAACTTTCTTTACTTTTGTAAATATTTCGATGGTCGCGTTCATCAACTTAGCGGTACCGGAGCGATCAGTTATCTCCTGCTGAACGAGTGATTTGTCAACTGATCTAACTGATGTAACCTATCCTAATCAGTTGTCAGCTCTGTGGTAGCAGTCAGTAGCAGTAACCAGGGGATCTCTAAAGGCACGAGGGTGCTGCCACATAGGGAGTACTAAAGGAGTCAGTACTAAAATTTCTAATTTCGTGAGAACTGTAACTCAGTTAAGGTGGAATGAATGCATGAAGCAAGAGAAAATTAAAACTAAGATTGATTTAAAACTAAGAAGAAAAAAATGTTATTTTTCAATTTAAATCTCAATTTCTTAGTTTCTTGCATAAGCATGTGCGTGTAATGTAGATGTTCATGCAAGAAACTAAGAAATTAAGATTTAAATTAAAAAATAACATGGTTTTATCTTCTTAGTTTTAGTTTTAAATTAATCTTAGTTTTAATTTTTCCTTACATGAATCCACCTTTAGTGATAGTAGCAGATTATTCCACATTGTATCAGCGCTGACATCCTAACGTGTTATCTATGATCCTAACCTGACAACTGCCTGACATGTATCGTGAGTTTGTCCAGTTGTCGTTTTTAAAAACTATTTTGCTTATTTGTGTGTGTGTTGAGTATTCGTTGGTTTTTATTGTTTATAGTGGGACAATGTCGAGAATATGTATTGTGAAAGACTGTAATGTGAGGTGCACCCGGTAAGCTCTATCTTTATAAAAAACATGTTTAATTATTATTGAAATATGTTAAAAAACGTTCCATTTATTGTATACTTTTTTTATTCAATAAAATATATAAACTTGATGATTATTGCTTAATTTTTCTCACTTCAGGCATTATATGGTTCATTTTTTGACATTTCATTTAATTTTACTTGACTATATTTGATTGTTATTATTGTAATATCAATCTAATGTTGAGTAGCTTTGATGAAAAATCAAAAAAGGAAAGGTAAAATTACAGTAATTTTGAATATGCCGCCAAAAACTGTAAAATTACAGGAATCTTCTTTTTTGGCTGTTAGCGAAGTTCACAACCATCTGATTTGTGTTAGAGGTACTGACGGGACTCTCAAGGTGGCGCCACCCGTACAAATAGAGGACACCACGGGTTAGTTTCCCATCTATAAGTATATCTATAAGTCATTTATGAGAAATATCACAGCACCAACCAGTTTTTTATGAATCATGATTTTATATGAAATAAAACACACAACACTCTCAAATAAACTAGCTAAACGTCTTGAAATATTCAAAAATCAAAAATATTCAATAGTAAATGATTGCTTCAAACACAACCTCAAATGTCAACAATTTTATTGCTGTCGGCATGAAACATCGCTTGTAACGCCAATGGCATGTAACGGTCGCTCGACAGACTTTGATTTATGCGCAGGTCGGTAAGCAAACTTCAAGTGGCTTCTTCTTAAATGGAACGGAGTCTACTTTGTGCCGAATCGGAGCAGGTGTTGGTTAAGAGAATACTCTTATTTTATTTCATGTATTCGCACTGCTAAGGTTCGTCAATAAAAAAATCAGATAAACTTAACTATCTTGTTATACTTTGTAAATTTTTATTATTTGACACGGCTCTTGTTTCACAAACCAAATACAATCAAGAATACTTTAAAACACACAGTATGGAACTAAATTACTAAATATAAATGACAATATAGGAAACGAGAATATGAAATTATTTGTTCTACTCACTGATGCCAACTGAAATCCATCGTTTATGTGACCTTTGATCGACAATTCGTGTTACAACGGAAAAAAGTCTCAACTAATGAATTATGGTTGAACATAGCTTAACCACTGGCTAACTTGAGTTACAACACACCCTTATATTCATATATTATAAAAAGTGAAAATAAATCAAGCAATATTGCATGAAAAAATGTCTTAGTTACATGATCGAGTAGTCTCACTGATCGAAGCTTATAGAGATATGTCATGCTTTTATAAAGTCAAAAGTGCATAATATGAAAATAAGCTTATTCGAGCTTCTGCTTATGGAAGAATTTTAAATCAGA
Organism: Galerucella pusilla; assembly: GCA_910591695.1. Taxonomy (NCBI): domain Eukaryota; kingdom Metazoa; phylum Arthropoda; class Insecta; order Coleoptera; family Chrysomelidae; genus Galerucella; species Galerucella pusilla. Next base: position 22,196 of record CAJUYI010001302.1, read on the forward strand.
GCTTTTGTATTACTCTCCTGTATATAGCTTTTCTCTTTCTTCAAACATTCATTTTTACTAAATTTATATCAGCAGCTGCTGTTAATAAAATATTCAAAATTTATATTTATATTTTCAACTGTGAACTGTAAAAAATAACAATACCACAGATTATAAAGAGAACAGATACGAAAGCTTGACAGAGAACAGTAAAAAGAGAGAGAGATGGGTGGACATACCCATTTAAATGCCCATCGTCTTATGTCCACTCCGTTCGGGCTGCTTCGCGAAATTTGTCTACAGGGTAGTCAATTTGCATAATATTTCCTTCAATTTACGATAATCAAATATATTATAAGCATTTTGTAAGTGTGATAGTTATACAGATACAAATATTCAATAATTACCTGTTTTAAATCAATTTTATTAACATTAAAAGAATGTACTTTATAATAAAAAGATTATAATATTATAAATATGTACTTTTTTCGCAAACCACATCCTTGGCAACCATGCACAATAACGGTGACGGCTAACCTAACCTAACCTAATCAAAACGTCAAAACATGCTCAAAATCACTTGTAATCTGTGCTCAAAATTCATAACGCCATTTTTGTTTGCTTCATTGTTTGAAGGTGTTCAATCGGCGATATTAATTGTGTTATTTGACTAATCGATTGTGCGTTATGTGGTAATATCAACTATAAAAATATAGTGGTATGGATTATTATTCTTGTTAAATGGATAAACATCACGGCGGAGTGTATTGTTTATACAGAGACTGTCCAAATAAATTTTATTCGGAAAGAAACATAAATATCTTTCGATTTCCAAGGGATGACAGTATTTAATTTAATATACCGGCCTATGATAAGAGGAATTTTAAAGTTTTTGATATTAACTTTGGTGCTACAAATTATTATCAAAAGGTGTATATTGTATTCCCTTTGATAATGAATGAATTAAGGATTACTTGTACTTAAAGATTTGGTTGAATTATTTGTGTTATCTAAAAATGTATTTATTAATTATTCTCCCAAGAGTAATGACTATTAACAACAAATCATAGGAATGTACATATAGGTATTTAATAAATACATAAATATATATTCGATTATAATTATTGTTTTAATTCATGGCGCAGTTTTAAAGATTTAGTGGAAACTTCCAAAAAAACCAGATCGGGCACTAGAAATTGTTATTGTCCCTGAGTCAACACTGCAATTTGGTAAGAAATTCAGAAAATATTTTAAACTAGCAACATCGCGGACATACTGAGTTAAAGGTCCAAGGTCATTGACGACGGAGCTGAAAATCGTTTGATCTTTTACCGGGATTCATATCTGTTCTCTTTATAATCTGTGACAATACGTAACTAACCCATATTTACAAGTTAAGGAGGTTCCCGCTAACTGATGATCACATCCTAAATAAATCACTAAGACATGTAATAAATCATTGTTAATTACATACGGGCTTCACATGCACCTTCAAGATAAAAGTTACATCTTTTTTAATGTTTTTTGAATCTCATCTAAAGTCTTTCCCTTAGTCTCAGGTACAATAAAATAAGCTAGAAAAGTCGATACTAAGTTACAACATCCAAACAAAAAGAAAGGTCCATACAATCCAGTGTAACTGTTTAAATAGTAAAAAATATTATTTGTAATTATAATGTCCAAAGCAAATACAGAAATCAATACACTTATTCCTTTAGCTTTAATATTCGCAGCAAATAATTCACCAATCATTAAAGTTGGAATGATACCCACTCCAAAGGAACAAGCTACCACAAAGCTAAGCATTCCAGCCAAAGGAAACCAGTTTAGTGACTCCAAGTTGATTTCTGTGTATTCTTCACTAATATAAAAATAGACTGCTTCACTTAAAACAATAATTCCCACAAGAAACATAGAGATCATGAAAGCTTTTCGTCGTCCAAGCATGTGAGATGCTTGAGAAGAACAAGAAATCATAAAAACAGTTAAGCCTGTATAAATAATAGCCGATGTTTGAGGACTAATACTCCCTCCTGCTCTTTCAAAAATAAATTGTGTATACGACACAAACACATAAGCTCCTGTGAATTGTTGAGAACTTCTTAAAAATAAGCCAGCTATCAAAGCTCTTCTGTTTGGTTTCACTTTTATCAAGTCTCGCCAACTTCCATTCTCCTGCATTTGGTTTTTGACTGAAACTGCTATTGCAGTAAATTCTTCTTCTACATCTTCCATGCGTCTGAAAAACCTCAAGCTTTGCTTAGCTTTTTCTTCCTTACCAGACATTATTAAAAAATATGGAGATTCAGGCATGAAACTAAAACTCATTAAAAACAAAACTGGTGGCACCAAGCCTATATAAGAAGTGTTTTGTACACTACAGTAGCTCCCAACAATATTTATAAGACATTGCCCTACATACACAGAAATAATAAAACTGTTTCCCCATATTCCTCTAACTGCTGGAGTTGATATTTCTCCTATGTAAGCAGGAAGACCAGCAACGATGATAGCCTCTGCATTTCCTGCTAAAAATCTAGCAAGATAAAATAGCCATATATTGGTAGCGAATGCTTTGATCAATAAACTTGTTATGAGCGGTAATACGGCTGTCAAAAGGATTTTTTTTCTCCCGATCGCATTTACCACAGGCACTAAAAATATAGGGAGAATCAGTAGTCCTAAAGGATGTACCACATTGAAATAGGAAGCTTCATCTAGAGATATATTGTAATTTTCCTTGTCTTGACTAATTTTAAGGAGAAAAGGAGAAGGCCAAGCGTAAAGGTATCCACTGGTTAGAGACACAAGTGAACCTGGAAATTTAAATTATAATTGGTTAGTTTTCAAAATGCAATCGGTACTTCAAGATTCAAAACCGTTAAATATTCATCAACCTTTGTTATAGTCACAATTTTACAAAAAAGTATCCGCACTAACATGTTACTAATGACCGTTTTTTTCACCTGCTAATCAAGTTGCTACTGGTTATTATCTACCAACTAACCAAAAATTTGGTTTCTTCGCTTTCTAATGAATAAAACCCTCGAAACATAAAAAAGATCTCACGCGACAACAAGAAGTGATGCCTGGCGAGAATCCTTTGATGTTGAAGGTGACAGCTAACTCTGGCATACACTGAGAATCATAATAAATGCTCACAGCTTAACTCGAATTACTCTGAGAAAAAGGATATATCTAGTACTAAACTCCTGATTGTTCAATTGTGTCCAAAATATAATTTTCTAATCCTCTGTAATGTCCAGGAGCTTACCAGATTCAGTAGATACTTTCAGGTACTACTGAGCTGGTTTCACGTTGGTGGGTATCGGTAAATATAGTATCTCTAGTTTGCGTTTTGCAAACACTTTTTTGGACACCTTATATACCTATATAATGGATTGTAAAACGTTAATTCATAACCTAACTGATTTTAAGATAATGATCTTTTGAAATAAATTTCAGAAATTTAGTTCCTTTTCAATAAAAAAATAATTACGTTAATCTGCCTTACAATTTTATTCGAAATAATACAGTTGAAACTTCTTATTCTTATCCGTAGTGGTAAAGTTTGAATAAAATTTATGAAATATCTACCTGAAAGTATAGCAATAACTTGTGGCCAAGCTTTCCCTGCTTCAACACTTATATTATTAGCTACAACCATGTTTTTTTAATATTCTCACAACTTTTTAAACTCTCAAATTTCATGTTCATTTATATACATCTAATGAGTGAATAGTTTACTGCCTTGTACACACAAAGGTGTAATAATTGATAAGAGTCAACCTTCATTATTAAAATATTGCGATGAGCAGTTTATGATTTTGAAAGTATTAATTATTGCAGCCTGCTCGAAATCTTTGTTCTATATGTCCATCCGTTTCAATTTGATGAAAGGTCTACAATAATAAAACCTGAGGTATAATTAATCAAGACACTGAGGGCATGCCTTCATCTTTTCGTTTCCTATTTACAGCCTTTCTAAGAGAATATTTCCTTGCTAGCAGTGTTCACACATTTTCATGTACTTGTCATTATTTGTTGTGGATTCTCTGGATTTTTATTTCTGATACATCTCGAATTGCTGTATGTCTAGTACCTTCCATTCTTTTTGAGGTTAATAGTGCTGCCAATAGTCCAAACTCTACTATTACATTCTTTTTCCGATTTTCGCATAGGTACCCATATTGAGTGTTGTCTGTCGCTGGTGTATTTCGAAAAAACATAAATGTAATTTTATTCGCCGAAAAATTTTCGTGCTCCATGCTTTGTAAAAACTAAACTCATCCTGTCATTATTATTTAATTCACTACTACACTCAATTTGCTATTTTACATGTGGGCTAAACGTCGGGGACAAAAGGTCGCCTAGATCCTTAGGTCCTAGATCCCTAGGTCCCTAGATATGCCTTGATTTAAATTAAAAATGTCAATCGGTACAATACGGAATGTGCGAAAGATGTAATATTTTTGCTAGCAGACATTGGATGAATATTATTCTTAAGCAAATTAACAACGTTTCTGTGTCTATAAATAAGTAGTATTTTATCCATTCACAAATATATTTTAGCGACCATAAAATTAATCTATAAGCAAATACAAATAACATTCATATACTTAATAATTTGTTTTTTGCCATTAGTATGAAAAACTGTTCGTTTTACATAACACTGAATATTTTGACCATGACAGCAACAAAGAGTTTCAATAAAAATGTACAGAATGTTACTGGAAAAGACTGGTTTCAAATATTAGTCATTTTAACAGGTAAAAACGATTTAAATGCTAGATACCAGTCAATTATGTATTTTGATTAACAATTTTTTTTTTTATGAAAATTAATTATTTTTTTATACGAGTTTATCATTCCGGAGTTAAACAAATAATAAATTTACAGTAGATACATGGAAGGAAGTTCAACTTGTTCCTGTATTTAAATCTAGTAATCGGTCATAAATCAACAAATATCGTCCTATTTTCATTTTGTCAAATTTCTCCAAAGTCTTCGACATGGTCCTTTATTATCGTATCTATCCTTTTGTCTATAATCTTATATCTTCCGCGCAACATGGTTTCATGAGCATAAGATGGACTGAAACCAATCTTCTTTTGATAACAGTTATTATCTATAGTGATAGATGCAGGTGGACGCAGATAGACGTGATATACACAGATTTCTAGGAGACATTTGATAGAATGGATCTTGTTGATTGAAAAACAGAATCAGTTCGGGTTTTCTCCATATCTGCTAATGTTTTCTCAATCTTACTTGTAAAAGAGGAAGCAATTTGTTTTTTTAGGTGACACGATTCTTCAATCATTCCATATAATATACTTTTATTTGTTTAATTGCAAATTTCAATTGTATTCCTTAGAATTTAGGGGATTTACATTCGGGCGGCATTGAATTACTTCAATTGGGGTGTGGTCTATTAATCTGTAGGTAGAGCCTGCCAACACTTTTCAAATTTGGTTTTAAAAATTATCCCGCTTTCCCATCTGATCTGTCACATGTTAGGTAATGGTCACGTTTTATTTTAATTGACAAATCAAACTAAAATATAGATGGACTATTGGTTCTGTCAGTCCCAAAAAGAATTAGTTAAAAAAAGTATTTTATGATGGTTTTATCAACAATTTTGTCTATGCGTTTTAGAAATATTTACTTAATAGCTGTTTCCCTGTCTCAAAATGAATAAATTATATCAGTCAGAGACTTGTATTTGTACACTATCCATGAGTGAAAAAACAGCTTTGTCACTTATCTTCTAAATAAAATTTATTCTAAAGATCGCTATTTGTACGTGAAAGTACCGGGCCTTAATATTTTCTTTATTGGTGAACCATTTTACCTATTTAAAGCACGCCTCAGCGTGTTTAAATCGAACTGTCAAACACGCGCGTTTCTTAAAGTTACCATGGAAACATCAACAACTCGAGAAACGAAGTATTGATCTTACAGGAGTACTTTGTACCGTCAAAACCTTCATAAGAATATTTGACAATTCCAATTGCTATCAAAAAGCTACCCATGAGAGATTGTTTATATGGATCATTGTTATTAGTATGTTAAATTTAGAAAACATTCGTGTTAAGTTAAAAATTTTATTTCAGGATCGATTTCGATGTTAAATTGTGGACTGTCTTATTACTGGACATCACCTTTTATACCAAAAATAGTAGAAAATAAAGAAAAATACAACATTACTGAAGAACAAGCTTCCTATTTTGCAGTCTGTAATTTGGTGACACTTACAATTGTACCACTCTTTATTTCCCCTATTGTTCAACGAATTGGTATAAAAAAATCGCTTGTGTCGTCTTCGATACCGTATGCTATCGCTTGGATACTTAAAGCTTACTCAGTTAATCTCTGGTTACTTTATCTGGCTAGACTATTATCCGGAGTCGGAGATGCTATCGTTTTTTCCTATACTTACGTCTACGTTGGAGAAGTCTCAAGTCCAGAAATAAGAAACATTTGGGGTAATGCCCCAATGTTGGGTAATTTCCTTGGCCAACTGGTTATAAATGTCGTAGGATCATATTGTAGCATTGAGGTTACTTCATATTTTTGCATAAGTGTGCTAGTAGTTTATACTATAATTTTTCCATTTATGCCAGAAACACCTTATTTTTATATGGCCAAAGGTCAATATGAAGATGCTAAAATTAGTTTAAGAATGTTGAGACGCAAAGACAACGTCGATGAAGAATTTATGGAAATTAAATTAGCTGTAACCAAAAAGCAATCTGAAACAAGTACGTGGATGGATCTGATAACTGTTGTAGCAAATAGAAGAGCTTTAGGGGTTGCTTTATTTTTAAGATTCGCTCAAATACTATCGGGTCTATTCGTCTTTGGATCATATACTCAATTCATTTTCCAAAAAATCGGTACTAACTTAGATCCTAAATATTCAACAATAATTTATACGGGATTGAATTTTATATTATACACTGCTGGATCATATTTTTCCAGTAAATTGGGAAGAAGAAAGTCTTTGATGTATTCTTTAATATCCTGTGGGATTTGTGTCATAGCGGAATCGATGTATTTCTTCATAGAAATTAATTTTCCGGAAATAAATCTAACGGCTATACAATGGTTTCCTTTATTGGGAATGTTAGTGTTTTTATTGTTTTCTAGCTTGGGTATCGGAATAATACCTGCTCTAATGCTTACAGAGATTTTCTCTCCGAGTGCCGCAACTAAAGGATGTTCGATAGCTGCAATTTCATATGGTCTACTAAGTCTAGC
>CAJUYI010001302.1:29447-39878 GCA_910591695.1 Galerucella pusilla
TCAGTTATATCATAGTTTTCCTTGTCATTTACTATTTGAATCAGAAATGGAGACGGCCAAGTCGATAGAATTCCTGCGGATAGACTAACAAGTGACACTAAAAAAGATGTGAAGGTATCAATAAATAAATAAATAATAAGGGCTATTAATAAACGAGATAATTCAACACTCGAGCAAAGCGAGATTGTTAATTGCCCTTTTAAAACACGTATTAGTAACATAATTTAATTAATGTATTTAGTAGAAAAACATTGCTGAACACAAATTGAATATTCAATTGTCATTGGTGCAATAAATCTTTGGCGATTAAAGTGAAGGTCGTCAACTCAAATTCCATTTCGCGTTTTTTCTATGTTCAAACACTAATAAGTATTATTGTTGTTTTGTAATATAATATAACAAAAACGATGTGTGAGTCAAAAACTGGAATTATTCCATTAGAGAAGTTGGCATCACACTAATAATTTTTCAGTATGACCTTACGTTTGGTTGCCTATACCAATACCCCATTAATCACTATAACATCAAATAAAAGAATACAGAGGACAAAGAATTATTATAATGTCGGATAGTCAAGCAGCCATTAAAGCACTGAGCTCTTGTGAAATCAGTTCCAAAATAGTGTGGGAATGCCTAGGCAAACTCAATGAACTTGGCGAGAACAATATAGTCACCTTACTATGGATTCCAGGACACACTGGAATAAAAAGAAATGAAATAGCAGATAAACTAGCAAAGGGGGGGCTGAAATACCTTTCTGGGGGCCTAAACCTTTTTGAGGAATCAGCCCCAATGTAATATTGAAAGAAATAGGGAAGGCCAAGAAAAAGAGCAGATCTGACCACTGGAAAGATCTAGTAGGGCTTATACAATCAAAGACTCTTCTGGGTGACTACAATTATTATTATTATTATTATGATTATTGGATAGAAGAGGAACATTTACCTAAGTTGAAGCCTGCAGATATCCTAAAACTCCAGCGGGAAATGGGACTAAAGGAGCTACTAGTTTCTGAGACTCTCCTTAAAAACTGAGTAGAAATAAGGGGGCACAATGGATCCTTTAAGTCTCAGTTAATGTCACCCCAAAAAAAATACATATATACATACATACATACATACAACATCAAATGATGTTCTTTATTAGTGAATACGTTCCAATAGTTAAATGAAATATAGTTTGATACGTAGATATATAAGATTAATGATGACTTACCTACCTATTAGAATTTCTAAAATTTCGAAACAAATTTTTCCGTCATCTGTGCTTCCATTTTTGGGTTTCATAATTGTTGCGGTCATAGTAAAATTATTATTACTTATATTAATCAGTAAATATAAATTCATGCATTATGAAATCATTTATATTAAAATATACATAGCACTACTACCAAAAATTGTGAATATTTTCATTTAATTATCATAAGACCCATACAGAGTGGACCGGATTTAATTGACGTATATAGAGATCTCGTAAAGCACCATAGATACATTATCGATTGATTTTTTAAATATGTTCCTGGATTTTTTATTGCAATATTCCTTAGGTTTTGTACAGGGTTATTCATTATAAATGTCCCAGCCCTTACCATAGTTATTATTGCATGAACAAAAAAATCATTGAAATAAAAGTTGTGTGGTTATAAACTGATTTTATTAAAACATCAACAAAAGTACAGTGGCGTGCGTAGTTTAGGGGACACAAAAAATTATTCGTTTTTTTTAAATGGGACACCCTGCATATTATTGAATTTTTTAAAAGATGGTTTTCTTCTGATTTAAAAAATATACCATATCATACCCCTGTCTTAGTCCGTTCCTAAAATATTAAAGGATAAATATAGTAAATTAAAAGAGTTACTATAAATATTGAAAAGTCAATATTATGAAAGACAGAAACAAAATTGTTGGACCCATATTTTATGATTCCAATTTAACTGGAGCTACCTATTTGGAAAGGATTCTTCTTGAAGTTGAAAATATTCTTGTAGAGAATTTTTTGTACGTTCAACTTCAGGATATGAGTTAGATTCAGGATAAGACAGCTCAGCTGTTAAAGAACATTTGAACAATGTATTTCAAGTGTGGATAGCGAATAATGGAACCATATTATGGCCTTCTAGCAGTGCGGTTATATCCCCTATGGACTCATTTTTTTTGGGGGTTTTCAAAAGACATAATAAATAATAATGACTGTATTCAAGTCAATAAAGACCGAATTCAATTAGAAATAAATAATCTAAATGTAAACAATCGAGCCATTTCTGATGCAATTCAAAATATAATTAGACGTTTCCAATTATGTATTGAAAATAATGGTGGACACTTCGAACAACTTTTATAAGTTATATTTGTTATACAGTAAAAGCTCTTTATTCGCGTTTTCAGTATTCGCGGATAAAAAAATGCGACCCAATTCCTATATTCGCGACTAAAAATTTCTATATTCGCGGATCTAATAAGTACATACATAATAATAAAATTATTTCAATAGGTATCCAACCCAATATCCTTGTCAAATGGACTAATAAAAAAGTAAAATGGATCTTATTACAACTCTGCCTAAAGTATATTGTTAAATGATATCGCCGAGGCCGCACTAGTGCGGAAAAGTGACTCTTTCCGCACCAGCAAGAATTGGAACCTCAAGAAAAAACTTCCAGGAAACCTCTTGTTATCAATAAGCCGGACTTAAGTATAGGAGAAAACCAACAATCCAAGAATAATGATTAGATTAAGAAATCTCAAGTTAAAATAAATTTCTCAAAATCAAGCTATACCTGTAATTACACCTATAATTCAAGAAAATATTAAATAATTAAATCCAAGCTTCTGCCCCATTTGTTTGTACGTCCTAGCCATCTCTATAACTGGCAATTTTATCTTCAGGAGACAAAAACAATAAATCTATTAGGCAAGAAACACAAGACGTTCCCAAAGAAGAGAGAATTAATCTTTCTCGGGAGGCTTCTTCCTAAGGAGAGAAGTCAATAGCCCTTAGCTTGGCTACATTATAACGTGTCACCATAGAACTTTGAACTGTATAGTGTAATTATTGTACTTTAGATTGTTTACTCTGCATATTTTATTACTTAATTCAAACTATGTATTTTCAGTCTGGAATCAATTTTTTTACTAATCGAACGTCTTTGACATGACATGTATTTTTTTGAATAAAAGTTTTTTAAAAGGTACCTTACGGCTTTTTGTACTTTGATTGATATTGTTTCTATGCTGGTTTACGAGATCTCGGTATACGTCAATTGAATCCGGTCCACCCTGTATTTACACCAAAAATAAGTCAGAAGAGAAATAATAAAATGGATTTAAGATATTGGGTGAAAAGGTGAATAAATGTTTACAATAACTTACGATATTACTTACAATACTCGTTTTATAAGTAAGATAACTTTTTTTCCACTGCTAGCTGTGAAATTGACAATTATTGCTTCTTTTAGCCAACTGATGAGTTGAATTTCTCTATTAGTGGTAGATAATTTTTTCAATTATTGACCTAGGTCAATAATGGACAAATTCAAATATTTTGAGAACTCAGGGATAGTAAGTAGTTCAACAAAAACGTATGTAATGTATTTGCTGGTTGAAATTAAATATAAAGATTAAATTATTTGAATTTAAATGTCATTAGTTTAAAATTTGCGCTCAACCAAAAATGACTGATGACATAAGGAGTACGCTCATAATCTATGGCATGATGTAATAGAGAAGAAGGTGTGCTCCCACGTAAGAAGAATTTTCGTCATGTTCTGCGCACCTTCCAAAACGCCGCCATACTGCCAATCATATGTTTAATGTTTCAAATGACTGTCATAACTATTCACTTTTAATGCTAAGCGATACGCTATCTGGCGGAATAAACTCGCATCAATGTCACGTGACCAGCAAGTGTGATTGCTTTGTATTTATTTACATCCAAGCGTGCATTTGTGTGAGGATTATAGTTGTTTGATAGTGATAAATATACTCGATTTGAAATTGGTTGATAGTAATAAATCATTTTTAGCAGCCGATTCCATAGGCGCACCTACCTGACGTGCCGGTTTGAACCCTATTTATAGTAATCATTATTGTCATAACAGGTAAAAATAATTATGCCGAGAATTCCGGGAACAATTAATACACAATGTTACTTCAGGCTGTTACGAAAAAGGTAGGTAGGTAGGTAGGTACCTCTACTTATTGGTATAAAACTGTGAGTCATTTTAAGAGCGAACAAACCTAATGCGAGTATTCTAGGACACACATTTGGGTAATTTTTGAAAATGGAGAGTCTTTCAGGATTTATTCCAGTTAAGCGAGCTGCGAAATCAGCGCTAAGCATTGGTGAAAAGATTATTGTGCTTAATGTATTTAATGCACTTAGATATCAAAAAAGTGCAATAAGTATCGATTCTACAGTGGAACTTTGTTCAAAGCTGACAGGTATTGGAAAAGCAACCATCTACAGGCTGATGCGGGAAGAAAAGACAGGAACCGTGACGCCACCAAAACCATCTCCAGGAAGGCGAACAATACCGATCGATGAGGACGAAAAGGCCATCATAAGACGAAAGGTGCATTCATTCTATTTCAATAAGGAGATCCCTTCTTTGGATAGAGTTTTAGGGGCAGTAAAAGAAGACTTTCCTGCAATCAAGAGAGATAAACTATGGAAAGTTCTAAGAGAAATGAATTTTAGATGGGAAAAACATAGTCGGAAGTCTCATTTGCTCGAAAAAGATGAAATAGTGTGTTGGAGACGTAATTATTTGAGAAAAATAAGACAATTTCGCAATGAAAACAAAACAATTTTCTATTTGGACGCAACATGGCTGAAGGAAGGCTACACAGTTGGAAAAATATGGACAGACAAAAATGTGACTTCTCACCGGCAAGCATTTTTAGACGGTCTATCAACAGGAATAAATCCGCCCTCTGGAAAAGGAAAACGATTAATTATAACGCACATCGGTAGCTCCAATGGCTTTTTAGAAGGTGGACTATTATCATTCCAATCAGTTCGTACAGGCGATTACCACGAGAATATGAATGCTGATGTTTTTGAGGAGTATTTCGAACAAATGATAGAGCTGATTCCACCTGGCTTGTGGAGAAACAAATACAATTTGAGGACAATATGGTTAAAAAGGAGTTGCTATCAATTGTAAACACCTATAAACATCGGTTTCAAAAATATGTTGTTGACGAAATGGCCAAAAAACAAAATATAATAGTGCTTCGGCTCCCCCCCTACCATTGCGAATTAAATCCGATCGAACTGGTATGGGCTCATGTGAAAGGTTATGTGGCTAGAAAAAATACCACTTATAAAATGAGTGATGTTCAAAAACTCTTTGAAGAAGCGCTTCAAGAAGTCAACGTGGGGAAGTGGCAAAGATGTATAGAGCATGTAATAAAGGAGGAGGAAAAAATGTGGCAATTGGATAGTTTACTGGAGAAAACGGTCGAACCACTTATTATCAATTTAGGGGAAGAAGACAGTCCCTCAGATATTTCATTTTCTGATGATGATTAATTTAAAGCGAAGAAATGTAATGACTTACTATAAATTTTATAGAATTTGAAATAGAAACATTTTTCCAAATTTACTTGTTTATTGGTTGCTTTATTGTTATTAGTATTATATTTATTCAAATACAAGGGTAACAAATTATGCCACACATCCGAATGTTCACTAAATTATATAATTATTGTGTTTAATATAAACTTAAGCCCACCCGAAAGCACGTGCATGAGTGCAAAACATCACAGGTAGAATCCTACCGCTTATTGTTCGAGCCTCGGGTTAAGCTTTGTATTCGACGCCCTTATCAGATCTATAGGAATGGAAAGTTTAATAAATGCAAAAGGGTCTATACTTTCAATGTATATACTATTTAAAACTTGGCAATTTAGGTGGACCACTTTGTATACGTGTTTGACGGATTTTAATGATTTATTACTATCAACCAATTTCAAATCGAGTATAGTTTGTTAAAAGTGAAAATGACCAGCAGAGCAAATTGTTGTGTACCTGGATGTAACTCTGTGTATAAAAAAAACCGATTTGACTTTTCATCATTTTCCTAATGAGGGTCAGAGAGTCGAGAGTATTGGAGAATCCGGAATGATGATTATGGTTGATACAAAGAAACTGTGGGATCAAATTGAAAATAGGAAAGAGAGTTACCAAAAACATGAGAGTTTGCTCTAAACATTTTGTCGAGGACGATTTCATAACTCCTAGTAATTGTAAGTATTTTGCTTTTTATATTAAATGTGGTTGAAATAATTATCTAACAATTTTTCAGGAGGCTATCAGAAACGGTACCTGAAAAAGACTGCTGTACCAAGTAAAAACTTACCTGTGTTCAGTGTTATAACAAAATCAAAAAGTCTGAAGATAGAAGAGTAAAGAGAAGATATGAAAAACTTACTGAAAGAAGACAGGCAAGTTCTCTTGCTGGTTATTTTTATTGAAGTCAAAACTAAATAACTATACTTACTAACTAGGTATTGGTCATTTCAAATTTTAGGTTAATCAACTCCCTTCCACCTCCAAGGATGACATGATATCGAACTCATTTAGTGACTTTGATGGAGCTAAAGCACCGCTGGAGCTTCAACAACAGGAGTTCCCATTTGTTGAATGCGAGGATAAAGGTTTTCAGAATTTTCAGGAATACTTTTCCTTAGCATTTGGTACCAATTGTTGATGATATATTCACAATTATTTGTGGTATTGTTAATTTGGGTAGTCCTATTTTGAGAGAAGATTTGTTTTTGCACTAATGATTATGTTATGAAGAAAAATTGTTGCAAATATTTATAAATTAAATAATAAACAGAAATTTCATATTTTTATTGTATACAGGAAATATCACATTATTTTTGAGAAATAATAACTATTTTCCTGACTTGATGCATCTTGAAATAATTCTTCTAAAAAAATTGTTGTTGCTAACCAATAGTTTATATATACTTAAATATTTCAGAGATAAAGATTAATTTATTAATTGATATATTTATAGTGTTCATGGTAAATCATGATGAATAATAAATACAAGTTGTTTATGAACAGATATTGGAAATCTGTTCAGCTCTTGCTTACAATAGTCGTGCTTCTCATATAGTCTCCTTACCTATTCCCACCTCATTTCTAATAAAAAAATCTATTATATATGATAGTAAAAGATTATATAATCATTTGCCATTAAACATTAGGAAAATAAATAACAAAATACATTTTAGGAGAGAGGTAAAAAGATTGTTGACATCAAGTGCCTACTATAAAGTTTCGGAGTACTATGTCAATTCTTTTGCATTGATTTCATGGGGTTCACTTTTCACTGCACTAGTTTGCAAACAGTAGGATCTGATCATCCATTTTTTGCCCACTTTTTCTCTGACCACACATAATAACATGGTTCGCTGCCAGAACAGCTTCACCTTCTACAATGCATCTGCTGTTTGGAGAAGCAGATAAATAATCAAAAATTGCGGACAATGACAGAAACATCTCTTCAAAAAATATCAGAAAAATATATAACAGATTATCCTGTTCGAAAAAATAAAGAAGCTTGTTCAACCACAATAAACTCCAAGGTTATGCACAATGCAATCACACTTGGCGTCAAAAACATATGTTTTTCGACAGAATGACAGCGCGGGAAAATTAAGGTTAAAAAGTCAATAACCTACACAACCAAATATTACTTGTAATCGTTCATTTATGTAATATATTGTGAACTCTGAACATTGGAACATTAAGTGAGTGTTTTTATTGTCAAATAAATATTTTGTCTCTTGTTTTCGTTTCAAATTCAGTTATTTGTCAAGCGTTTGATTTCGTGCGTTATTTTCTGATTGGCTGATTTTTCAATATGGCGGAGTTTTGGAAGTTTTTTTTTGATAGGTCGTGCGCGGTAACACACCTTCTTCTCTATTTTACCATGATCTATGGAACGAAAACATACAGTGTACTTATCAATCAGACGTCGGGATAAACGCTTCTCGTGGTGCGTTTGTGAGTACTGTAGTGTGTAAGTATAGCTCTTACACTCAAGGTGTTGTGTTGTGAAAGCAATACCGCTGTAATATTTTAGCATTGAAATAGTGTATAAGCACAGATTATAAAGAGAACAGATACGAATCCCGGTAAAATATCAAACAATTTTCAGCTCCGTCGTCAATGACCTTAGACCTTTAACTCGGTATAGCCGCGATGTTGCCAGTTGAAAATATTTTTTGAATTTCTTACCAAATTGCACTGTTGACTCGGGAACAATAACAATTTCTAGTGCCGGATCTAGTTTTTCGGAAGTTTTCACTAAATCTTTAAAACTGCGCAATGAATTAAAACAATAATCATAATCGAATATTATATTTATGTATTTATTTAATACCTATATGTAAATTCCTATGATTTGTTATAAATAGTCATTACTCTTGGGAGATTAATTAATAAATACATTTTTAGATAACACAAATAATTACCAAAATCAATCGAATTGTAAAGTACAAATAATTCAATTTATTGATTATCAAAGTCAATAAAATATACACCTATGCAAGGGATAATTTTGATAATAAATTGTATGTAGCACCTGAGTTAATATCGAAATTTTAAAATTTCTTTTATCATAGGCCGGGATATCAAATTATATACTCTCATCCCTTTGAAATCGGAAGAACTTTATTTTTCTTTCCGAATAAAATTTATTTGGACAGTCTCTGTATGAACAATACACTCCGCCGTAATGTTTATTCATTTTATAAGAATAATAATCTATACCATCTTTTATAGTTAATATTACCACAACGCACAATCGATTAGTCAAATAACACTATTAATATCGCCGATTGAACACCTTCAAACAATGAAGCAAACCAAAATGGCGTTATGAATTGTTTGCACAGATTACAAGTGATTTTGAGCATGTTTTGATTATGTTAGGTTAGGTTAGCCGTCACCGTTATTGTGCATGGTTGCCAAGGATGTGGTTTGTGAAAAAAGTATATATTCATGGTATGATTTTTATACATTATATTCTCTTAATTGTATAATTCTTTTAATGTTAATAAAATTGATTCAAAACAAGTAATTATTTAATATTTGTATCTGTATAACTATCACACTTAAAAAAATGCTTATAAAATATTTTACCCATGATCGTAAATTGAAGGAAATATTATGCAAATTGACCACCCTGTTGACAAATTTCGCGAAACAGCCCGAACGCAGTCCATAAGACGATGGGCATTTAAATGGGTATGTCCACCCATCTTTCTCTCTTTTTAGTGTTCCCTGTCAAGCTTTCGTATCTGTTCTCTTTATAATCTGTGGTATAAGTCAATTATTTTTAATTTTTTTCTCAAATTTGGTTAGTAGTGGAAAAAATCTATATACACCACGGTGGTGAAGACATTTATCAGCCTCGCACCTTAATCCGCTCGGTCAATAATAATAGTCTTTACCACCTTGGTTTGTCCTAATACTATAGTATATTATACAGTACTTATACAGTTTGTGAAGACTGTTATTATTGACCGAGCACCAAAATTATTTCGCGAGTGGCTTTGACACCGTGGTATAGATATCATTTTTTCTACCACTAGCCAAATTTAAGACATTATACAATATTCCAATGCTAAAATTTTACTTACCAAAAGATCTTTAATGGAAAAATGGTGTATACGAATTTCTTTATTGGTGTTATTAAAATTTGAACACACAACAATAAAATACCGTTATCCCTTCAGTTTATAATCATTTTCTTGATTCCTAAAAATCACTATTATCTCCTGTGAAATTATCCTCCATAAAAAATACCAATAAAAATAAAAACTTCTTGAATAATATTACATTTATTACAAACTTCAATACTACAAAATAAATTGGTAATACTTTTACAACCAAACAAATAAAAATTTGGTTTTATATCACTATCGTATTAAGTTGGTATGTGAATTAGTAGGTAGCAGTAGTAGTAACCAGTAGTAGTTAACCAACGTAGTTTCATTTTTGAGAAAAATAACAATATTTCGCCCTATTACTGTCAAATTATCTGCAGAAAATATTGTATAATATACAACAGAGTACCCATTACATTTTACTTAGAATTAACTGAATTTCCTCAAGAGTTTTGTTTTTCGTCTCTGGAAGAATTTTGTAAGTTATAATCGCCGAAATAATATTACATATACCGAACAAAAGAAATGGTGCGCCTAATCCTCCTACCGTAATGAGATTATAAAACAAAGTGTTGACAGCAAAATTGAATAACCCAAAAAAGCTTATGACAATTGCTACAGCTTTTGCTTTTATACTAGGTGAAAACAATTCACCAGGCATTAGAAATGGGACAGTTCCAATACCGTAACAAGAAAACAATAAGAAAGCTACCAAGCCTGCCAAGGGAAACCATTGGAA
>CAJUYI010001302.1:39978-73556 GCA_910591695.1 Galerucella pusilla
AAAAAACTACCCATGATGGAAAAAACCATGTAACTCCACATTACTTTGTTTTGATAATATGGAAAGAAGAGAAAACCTCTTAACTCCATATACATCCGCGTGCCCTAGAATACCTTGACGTAAGTCCATGATCTCTAACCTAAAAACCTCGTATCTCCTATATTTATTTAGCTTTAATTCCAGAAAAACTCGTATCTCCCGAAAAATTAATAAAATTAAATATAATAATATAAAATCACTTACTTTTATAGTAATTAGTGTACTTTAAAAAACAAAAAACTTATCTGAATTACTTGGAATGTTTTTGTGTTTCCTGTAAATTTTGTGATTTTGGAGTTACGAGGTTTGATAATTAGGGTAACGATATGCTGCATTACTTAATAAATATTAACAAAACTGTCGCTAGCAGAAAATAAAATTTTACACTTTCCGACACAATAACTCCATACACATTATTTTCATGCGAATAATTTCGTTTCAAGGAAAACGAAGGGACGAAAAAACACTTATATTAAAAGGCAAAATGAACCCAAATTGAAAGAAGGATTATATTTCTTCAGATAGCTGGCAATAATGGGATGAATGAGTAAGAGAATATTTAGGATAGGTTCTATGTGAGTGGAGCCTTCTCGCCACCTCCACTGCGACCTTCGTTAGGTCTATTGTGGCTCACCCCTAGGGATTACAATTCACCCCCAAGCCTGTACTTGGTAATACTTTGTTCGGCTCTAAGGTACTAATACCGAACATATTATACCTTACCCTGCCCAAGGCTTGGCATGAGCATAGTATGTGCTCCGCAGTTTCGTCCTCCAAATAACAGATCCGACAGTCCGAGGTCTGAACCAGACTAATCTTCTTTGGGTTGTAATTTAGTCGACAATTTCCTGTAAGCAGTCGCAGAATGTGTTGGTTTGTTCTACTCCATTCCAGGATCTGCTTATTTTTTGTACTAAATGTGTAGTATATGAACTCCTTCCAGTGAGAGGATATTTAAGAAAAGGACGTTTAAATAAATAGTATTGTGAGGCAGATATGAAAATTCACTGGCAACACCTAGAAAATGCTTCCAATAAAAATGAACGAAAAATATAAGCTCCTAAAATATTTGATACAAATATGCCCAAACATACTTCGAGAAAACAACAAGAATATTTTCATATTGGCTATCGAAAGATTCCATAGAGGAACGGATAAAGAGTTTCACAACTTTCTTATATCCCAGGATATGAGTTACTTGCAGGATATTTACAAATCTGTTCGTGTGTGAAAATTCAGCAACTATCTATAGCGCACATTTTCTGGAATAAATAAAGGAAGAAGTGAAAAGTTATATGTTTTATTATATACGATCCAGTCTTCAGGGGTTTATTGACAAAATAATGAATTTGATATAGAAAAGATCAAAATCTTACTTTCATCAAAATTTTCTGAAAATATAATTGAATTTACTATTTGGACACTTACTTTGTGGAATCTACTTGAATTACTTTTGAAATTAAACTAACTGTTTTCAATTAATTCCTATTAATTCTATAAACTTGTGCCAATCTGCAAACTTGAGTTCTATTTTCATTATTTTTCAGTTAAAATTGGAAAATTAGTAATACAGTTGATGTTACGTGTGCCTGCCCCGCCAAGGCTCGAATCAGGAATCTGATGATTGGCAGGGTCTCTCTCTCTCTCCGAATACATGTGAGCCACAATAGACTTTTGCGCAGTGGATGGCCTTATAGAGCACGAGCGGATACCAAATTTCAAGAAAGTGACATTTAACCAATGTGAAAAATAAAATGAGGTTAAGTGATTGTAGGCAACCAAGTTTACACGATGTGGAAGGAAACACAGACCAGATATGAAGGAAATTGTTTATATTTTTCGAATTGTGTGTTAATTCTGTTCTTTTCAATATATTATGCTCTGCGTCTAGTTTTCTCTCGTTACTTATTTGATTTATGAGTACATGTAAATATTTTTTTGAGAAAGGTGAAGGGAAAATTATTGAGATTTATCGCTTCCCGGCCAACTGACACAGATCAAAGTGTAACTATGTATAAAAATATAAGAAAATAAGAAACAGAAAAATAAAAAAAAATAAAACTCAGGCCCAAACCCGGTTGATCAAAGTGTAACTATGTATAAAAATAACAGAAAATAAGAAATAAAAATCTAAAAAACAACAAAAAAACCCAGGTCCAAACCGGGGTTTTGAACCTACGACCTCTGAGTTGTGAGCCCAGTATCCTATTAACTGTGCTAATCAGCTCACATTCAGTCACATCGAATAGAAGGTTAAAGGCTGCGTGAACGCATGCGCACCTCAACATGCGGGGGAAAAACAACAGGGCTGGCAACATCGGTATTTGGTATGATATTTATCCGCTTCTTTATAGACCCACTCACCACACACCTAACCTAACCTATCAATTTAAATGATGTCTATTTAAACGTGTCTATATGATTTACTCATATACAGCAAAGCTGTACACTTGAACATTTTTGTGGAAAAAGTGCTAACTTGCGCTTTTAAACGGAATGAAAAAGGCTTTTCAATGGAGGAAACTCGTTTAGTATATTCAATTATAGTCCAGTAAATGAAGGAGGAAAAAAAGGCAAAGTTAACATAAATTACGCCCTATTTTCATCTTCCGGTTGGAAGTTGCATTTGGTACCTCATTAAACATGAGACAAAGTTCTGCATGAAAAGGCGTGCGAGGGCGGAGAAAATGGCCCCAAAAGACCAGAAAAATAGGTTTTCAGTCAATATCTCCTAAAATATGGCAGTTAGAGATTTTCGGCTCCGATAAAAATTGAAGTTCAGGTCATTTTCTACAAAAATGGTCCCCATGATTTTTTTCGCAACATTAATATTTTCTGCGAAAAAATCGGGTTCAAATACCGGAAATTTTGAGACTTGTGAAATATGCAAGTTTTGTGCAAAATTTGAGCTGTGGGGTGTTGGAAATCCATTATTTCCAATGTTTTGGATTGTGGAAACAATAGTAGATGGCGCCACAACATTTTACAGATTGGGAAAATCCTCGGTACCATAAATGAGAAAC
The DNA here is from genome assembly GCA_910591695.1 of Galerucella pusilla. Classification (NCBI taxonomy): domain Eukaryota; kingdom Metazoa; phylum Arthropoda; class Insecta; order Coleoptera; family Chrysomelidae; genus Galerucella; species Galerucella pusilla. Next base: position 43,041 of record CAJUYI010001302.1, read on the forward strand.
CCTGTAACCAGACACTTTTGATGGATATTCATCTTTCCGAGGGTCTTGTTTTCCTCTCAGATGAGGCCTCAAGGTATACTTATTAGGAAAACGGGCTATAAGATTAATTCTAGCGAGATGGACCTCACCAGTGGATCTGAATCTAGCAACAATCAGCTTTGCACATGTGGCAAAAAACTGAAGTTCATTAGGCTTTTGGTAAGGGAAACTGAAAATGCCTCAAGAGTGAAGAATATTTACCCATAATACTCAGCAACAATTTCTTGCAGATTCTCCGCAAATTTTTGCAAATTTTTTTGCAACCAGACTGATTGAGGTTTTTGGAATAACGAGTTATAAACGTTCTCCATGTTTCATTTATTATAGAAAAATATATATTTTTTTTATTTATTTATTTATTTATTTATCAACGGGACAACCTAATATAATGATACAAGAATAATACATTATAGACTAAAATATTACATAGAAAATTTTTAACAAAAGTACAAGAGATTCGCTAGTTAATTGTCCGTGAATTGATGAAAAAAGTATATAAAATTACATTGCAATTATGACATAAATCTGTTCGTCACCAGTCATCATCTGATTCTTGGTCAAGAACTTCTTCTGGGTCTAGAGCTCCCTCTAGCTCTACCCCGTCAACAACTTCTTCTGAGTATCCTCTAATTCTACCTCTTGGGATAACATATTATCGCTGTCTTTATAATTCGAACACTGGCGTGACTCACACGAACTACAAATAGATGAGCAGAGGACACGAGCGCCACGTAGAGCACACGCGCGGCGAACGACGGAGGAACGAAAGTAATAAATTATAGCGTATACATTTAGATATACTGGTTTTTCCCCGGGATATCAAAGGTATGACTTATATACATCGATGGAAAGGTGGGAATTCCCCCATCACACTAGTTAAGGTGTTAAAATGTTGGAAATAAAGAGCAGGGAGAAAAAAACCACCAAAAAAAAGTGCGTTTTTTCCTTGAGCCCGCGTTTTCTAATTTTATTGAAAAATGGACGACTTCGTCAAAAAAAGTAATTGCATTATCGAAAAGTAGACATTCTTAGCTTTCAAATGATGTATCATAAAGACCAATCGGATCATGTATAAATTTTTAATTGATGGTTGTTCACAAAATTTCCCCGCGATCCAAAAACAGCAAAAATTTGGGATTCAATAAACAACTATTAAATGAAAATTGAAAAAAAATTAGGGTATACAAATTTCAGGGATGACAAAGGACCTTATGAGGACCCATAATCAAGAAAATTTTGAGTAAATTAGTGCAATACAAAAAAAATAGGAACAAATTCCTGGCGAGGTCAAAATTGCCGGGGAGAAGAAAGAGTTTGACCCGTGTTCCGATAGGGCCAAAAGAGTCAAACATGACTAAATTCACAGGGTATGATAGCAGCAGAATTCCCCTTTCACCTGAATTTTGAATCATAAGAAAATATGCACGCTGATGTGTAAATACACGGACTGTGCTCTCCGACATACAGCACAGAAGCTCATTATTCGAGGTGCGCTTGATGCCGTTTTTCTCGAAACCGGTCAAATTTTCGAGAAAAATCATGAGGACCATTTTTGTAGAAAATTAACTGAACTTTAATTTTTATCAGAACCAAAAATCTCTAACTGCCATATTTTAGGAGATATTGACTGAAAACCTATTTTTCTGGTCTTTTGGGGCGATTTTCTCCGCCCTCGCACGCGTTTTCATGCAAAACTTTGTCTCATGTTTAATGAGGTACCAAATGCAACTTTCAACCGGAAGATGAAAATAGGGCGTAAGTTATGTTAACTTTTTTCCTTTATTTTCTGGAATGTTAGTATCGATCACATAAAAGTGAAAGAATAGCTTCACTACAACACCAGTATAAATACAAAAAGAATGAAATTTTTCAATTCTATTTTCTGCAGACCAAAACAATTTGTAGCGCAGGACGATTTCCTTTTATTAAAATAGAAAAGATTTTGCAGTTTGGAAAACATGAGAAAAGATCGTGACTTGAATTTTCATCTTTGATTTAATTAATATCCCTCAGAACTTGGAATGAATGTTAACTCAATAGACAAAATTTTCAATTATAGAAAAACATACGTACAGTTGGCGATTTATTTGTTTATTTAAGTCATGAGACCCTCAGCGCTGTCGTTGCTTGCTTGTTTAATTAAGTTGAGATGAACGGCCAAAATTATATCAGGCTATTGATTTTTTACGTAGTTCTTGAGGAAAGTCTCAGAGACCAGTAGTTTCTTTTTCCCTATTTCCTCGAGAAATTGAATGATACCTAGGATTCTGTACTGCTATCTCTTGCTCCACTATAGCTTGAGCTTTTTAAGATGCACATTAAGACGAAAGTGTCCTGTTACGACGACAGCCCGCTCTTTGCTAGCTCATCTGATATTTAATTTTCTTCTATTCCAGTGTGTCATAGAACCCACAATTAATTGACAATTCTGTTCTCGTCCAGTTCATATTTTTTAAGCATTCCCATATCATTTTAGAACTGTTTACACAAGAACTTGTGGCTTTATTGGCTGCATGATTACCCATAATGGTAATCCTTTGTATGGTATAGTTTTTTATCAATATTGAACTGGGCGCACTCTTCTTGCTTGCCCTACACTACTACCAGTTCTTTCTATCGCTTTAGAGCCATATGTATATCTTTGAGTGACATCCTCTTGAAGTCTGGCCATGATGTTGAGATCGCATTTCTCCTCATTACTGTGTTAAATGTTATAGGTACTTCTTTATCAAACCACCAACTATGTCCCACGATTTCTGTTTTTAAGAAACTTCTCCATGGTGGCTGTTGGGCATGTTTTCATTGCTTCTGAAATATATATGCAAGAAAGTCTTTGAATTCTGGAAAGGTTGTCTCTAGTCGTCAATCAGCTAATCATAATGCTCCAAGCAATAGATCCATAAATGATGATTGGTCGCACTACGGCTGTGAACTTCCTGGATTCATGAGCTACAGCCTTACAGCTATAATTTTTTTTGGACACCATTTATGTTTTTCCGCACGAACTCACTAACTATAGGACACTACTTCTACACTACTAGAACACTAACAGATACTTGACGGTTTGTCTTGATACATATAGTTCATACAATAGCCTTTTTGGTGTGCGTCATCGTTTGTGACGTATTCTGGTATGTCGTTTATTTTATTTGCTATTTTGACATATAACCAACATCAAATTTGATAAATAAAATCATCAGGATCGTATTTAGCCAAATTATGGAATTAATAATTACCAACTTCCTTTTCTAACTGAAAATACTTGAGAACTTTCAAAATTCTGATGTTTTTCCGTGTATCTAAGCATATTTTTGTATTATTTAAATAAATATAACTATTCATAAATAATAATTGACCGTAAACAACAAAGTAAAGACCTAACGAGAACTGTCAGTGGGATATTGGAAAAAGACGTAAGACACATCGCCGTTACGAAAGATACGTCTGCATCCTATTTTGAAATGTAACTTGTCCGATTGATAGGTCGTGCTTGCGCTAAACATCAACTAATCAAATGTTTTATGCCAAAGATTAGGGTTAAAGTTTGTGATATATTTAAACGGTTAATTATTGTGATATTTTGATTAGGATTAATCCCAGACCTACCTTTTTTCCACCAAAAAGGGTGTTATATGAGCTTCAGCTTTTATTGAGTTTTGAAATTCAGTTTTTTTTTATCAATAAAAAGGCTATTTAGATGGTTTTGGTGGTGTCAACTGTATGCACTAGCTATTCGTATAGATTGTATTTGGTCTGTGCAGTAGTCCGCTTTGTTCTGACATCGACTTTGATATTATGTTTATAGTATTATTATTGTTTGTTTTGTATTGAAATATGTAGTGAAAGGAAGCAGCTTTAAGAACATGTATCAATTTTAAACATATACCAAGAAATCTTTCATAGTTTTCCAACGATTCGATAAATTTTATGATTGTGAAAAATCGCGTTTTAAGAAATTACTATAAATTATGCAATCGGGATTACCCATTAGTGGCGTTTATCACAAACAGATTTTAAATTCTGTTTGTCTTACTTTATTTGTAAGATGATTGTGAAATGCTGATCTTTATAATTTTTTCTAATTGTTATATTGTTCTTTTTATCTCGAGTTTTATAATCTACTAAAAATTAATTAAGTAAGTTCCAATTGTTTAGGAGTATAGTATAAGGATTTTAAAATTAGCTTTGTCGTTGGTACCTACATGAAATGTTCAATTAAGTACGTCATAATGTATATTACTGAATTTTGACTACTACTACTTCCAGCTGAGCCGGAAAAACCTGTATGTGAGAGCAGTAGATGAGAATACCTCAAAAATATCATGGTATATGGTTTTTAGGTCTCGTCGCTACACTCAGCCATCCCCTCCCCTCGGAATCAGATCGCCGAGAGCGCATATTTTCTCTTCTATTTGATTGAGAGAAATTACTAGATATATGGGAGAGAAAAATACTCGGAAGAATATATGGGGGAAGAAAAGTAGAAGATATCTGGATCAGAAGAACAAATCAGGAGCTCATGGAATTGTATGAAAACCCTCCGATATCGGCAGTAGTAAGGTCGCAACGTATAAGATACTTAGGGCACATAGAGAGCCTTGCAAATAGCAGAGCAACAAAAGGAGTACTTAGAAGAAGAGCTGGATGTAAATGAAAGAGGGGAAGACCAAAAAAGAAGTGGATAGAAGCAGTGGAAAAGGACCTAGAGCTGTTAAGCATACACAGATGGGAAGCGGTGGCAAAACATAAAAGAGTATGGAGGAAAATAGCCAATCAAGCCTTAGGCCTTCATGGCCTGTAAAGCTATTATATATATATATTTGATTGTCGATTAGCTATGAAAGAAAATTATTGTTTGGTTGAAAAATCTATGGAAAGTATGCAGAAGAACCTGCATGGCAGTATTTTTTCGTAAGATTGTTGTTCATTTGCGGAGAATCATTGATCGGGGTTGAAATTCATCAAAGTCAAAGTTAACTCGGGATTGAATCGCAGTCCAAAGTTTCTTTTTTACAAGCCCTTCAAGTGGGTGATTTCAAATTTCAATGAAAACAAAAATTCGCATAGATATCTCAATTGTTATTGAAGTGAAATTTTAACCAATTTTTTCAAGTAAATGTCTCAGTCAGTTACCTATACCGAAAAAATTGTTGATTAACTCATTGTCTATTGTATATGATAGCTGTAACCTTCTAGTATATATGTGTGTTGTAACTTGTTTGAGGCATGTATGTTTATATTAACGATGTCTATCTAATTTACATAATGTTTATTAACATTAGATTACTCAGCAACTAAAAAAGATATCGAAACCACGTGTGTTGTATTCAATGGGCTCGTTTACTAAAATTTTTAAATCATTTTTAACTGTCGTAAAACAAAGTAGGTACTAATGATAAAAATATGATTCTGAAAATTTCATGTCAATAGAATACGTCGCGGGCGAAGACTATGACTGTGACGTCACCGCTTATGAAAGTTAATGTGCACAAACAATACGCTTTTGACTGTAACGTGCCTCGCGTAGAATTTATTTATTTTCAATTACTCGCAAAATATTGTGTGAATGAAATAAAATGTGTGGACCTAATTTTAAAAAAGCAGACTCATTAAATCTTCCAGGAGTGGACTTGCTAATGATTATAGAGATTTTTAATCAAAAACACGAGTTTATTAAATTATAATTTTATACTATGTGACACATCGTTTTTGGCTGTTTTCCGGCAAGAATGATTAAAAATATCAATATTTTCATAAATAGGTACATGCTCTCTTAAATGATATACAGGGTGATTCCAGATGTTTTATTTTATTCCTGGTCTGGTGGACAAAGTTACGGAGATAACGCTATAGGTTACTCAGTAACAAATTGCAATTTTATTAACTGCAGACTGCCCAATTAAAGGAGCTTCTCCAAATGCTATTTCTGATTAATGTGTAGTGGAAATTAAATCACCAATGTTGAAAAGAACAAGAAAAACTTATTTTGATGAAGCAGGTAATATTAGTTCCAAATATTTACATCAGATTCAAATGTACATGCACCTCACTAGTAAAAAAAGCGATATTTGTTAGAGCTGATCCGGACTTTGAATCAAATAAAATAATTTCTTTTAAAACATAATATACGCCAGTTTTGTTGATGATTTACTGCAAAAGATTACCTGTTTTTTGGAAAAAAAAGCAGTACCTATTTAATAAAATTTAATTTGTGAAGAACTGACCCATTATTTTATTGAATAATTTTGAACATTAAGAACACCACAAGCTATATGAACATAATATCATCTACGTATTTAAAAAAATTTAGATTAATACAAGCGTGTGGTTTTCAATAACCCTCTCAATATGGATTCACAACGTATTTTATAAGGTAATTTATAACGAGTCTTATTGAAGAAAAATAAAATCCTAAAAATACACAAACAAAGTATGTTGACTTATCAGTGAATGCTTTGAGTCTTTTTCGAAAAAGTGACACGATGACCTTCAAAAAATCGTAGAGACCTTAATAATGGAGATGGAGACAAATCTTTCCCCAACTTTGACTCCATCGCGTTTCCGAAATTTTTGCCTCAGGAAGTTGTTGATTTTTTTCCATATTCTTTCAACCGTTAATTTTGTGCTAGATGCAACAGAAGTATCCATGGAAATGCCTTCAAATTTCAGGAGAACATTCTTCAAAAATTTTCTAAGTCCGAAAAACTGACACGATGACCTTCAAAAAATCACGAGAGATTTCATATGGGTTGACGTCACGCCTGAAATTCGAAGAGGAGCGCTGTTTAATGTTTATAATTTTTTTAGGCGACTTAGGAGTCTCGCTGACGTCTAATTTTTTGCACAGAGGCTCAAAATGATGTTCTCTTCCCAATAATAAAATGAAATAATATATATAAATGAGCCCATTCCTGGATAAATAACGTTTTTTGTGAAGAAATGTCTATGCGGGGTCCTATGACCCCGAGTCATCCCCGAGTGACAATTTTATCTCATATCTTTTTTATTTGAACATATTGGCATCTTCGCATCTAGATATGTGTCGGTAAACACATGTTGCACGAGCACGATATTTTAGTATACTGCGGCGCGTTGTAGCTATAGTGTGTAGGAGCCCTCGAAAAAATGACAAGAAAGTAAACACAAGGTGCGGTCATTGTAAGAAGTTTGTATGCGAAGTCCATAGAAAAAAAGAACAAACAATTATACGTTGTATGTCAAACTAAAATTACAACAGACATAATTTTGTATAATAATTTTGTCTCTTTTAACTATTTTTTTTTGGTCATGAAGTGACATTTTGTTTTGTCTAGTTTAGTTATTAGATTTTTCGATGTATACCAATTTTTTATTATTATAGGTATTTTATTTTCATTAAAATTAAATAAACTCTTAAAAAATGTTTTAGACTGTATTATTTTTTAGAAATATTCGTAAATATTTACAAAAATTCATATATTTATCTGGGGTCTCCAAAGAATTTTATAGCAAATTTCATGCTCTATAGCTTTGCACGATAAACTCACTAATTTTTCCAGTAAAATTCGGAAATGTCGAAATATGTCGAAAAAATAGGCCTATTTTTGGGTGGGCTATAACTTGAAAACCGGTTTAGGCAACGGATTATCATTGACCACGATATTTTTGAGGGATTTCAGCAAAAATCTCACCTACCACTCTTCCATCCACCTTTAATACTTAATTCGACTGGAGTACGTCTAATCCGATTGAAACTGAAGGTAATGGTCAGTTCTATTTATCACTGATACACATTCATATTTCAAATTGGATAAGCTCAATCATCAATGCAACGTATTCATGTGATCTTAATCAGCTTTATTCGAAACGTTCCTATTAAATCTGACAAGTTAATTGAAAATTGAATTCATGCAATTTTCAGGACAAACATTTGCATTCGCCGAGAACGGTCGCGGATTTACTCTATTTCGCAGTGATTGCGACCTACTTTCCTTGATCAGCCCTAGAACGATTTTATAAAGGAACGACGAACACCGTCTTTTCCATAAAGTGGAATTGGTTTATTTTTAACTCTTATTTTATTTTTGTTTGTCATTTTAAGCCATTGGTTCGCCGTAAATGCCAATCCAATGTACAGGTATCGAAAAATCTTATCGCGACATACTATTTACTCAAGTACGACAAGGAAAATATGAGAAAAGCTACTTGAAAGGAAGAGAAGAATAATTAAGTGCAATCAGCGATCGGCGTGTTTAGTCCTTCTACCAAAAACGTCCAGTGTTCAGTGCCCCCCTATTTCAACCGCTGTTGCTAGAGGCGCTGATTAATTTGTTCAAATGATATTTTTGTCTCGGTATCGTTAACTTATGCACTATTAGGTAAAACTAAACACTTCCAACCGGCAACAGAGTCCTTTACAGAGAGAATTCACATTTAAACGTTTATTCCTTTATAGACCGTGGGCCCATGACACCACAAGTGTCGATAGCATATGTTCGTTTACTCAGACAGCCCGGGCAACCAGGAAAAAGTGTCTCTGAGCGTCTATGACCAGTCCTTGCAATTGCTATGACCTCTAGTTTCGGTTGGAAAAAGGGTTAAGTATTCGATGAACGAGGAGGCTCGGGCATGTGGATATATTATCGTAACTTGTAAAAATAACCGGGCGCTAGACGGGTTGCATACGTCTAGGTCGCTACCGGAATGAGGCATACGAACCGGAAATGGCAATTTTCCACTGGCGATGGGAGATAGTCGAGGAAAGTATGCCCTGTGGTAGAACGACTCCTTTCGACCCATTAACCACTATTCCGACCTTTGCATACGATTTCGGAGAGGGCATCTCGATTTATGGTCACATCAACTTTACGGTCTAATCTATAAATAGTCGATAATTGAGGAAATTTTGAAATTTTGACCACGGTTACTAAAAGTGAAAGTTTATCTCAAATAACGGTTTGTATACAATTTGCACAGTGCCAACATTATAAAAAAAAGAAAAACCATTATTTCGGTGGAAAGGACACGAATAACTATTTACAGTCACCCGGACCCAAATAATTCTCATTTTCGACTTCTGACAGACCATTGGCAGCTGTCAACTGCCCTATGGCTCATTCCAGGTGCTTTTGATATTTTGAAAAACAAATTTATTTGATTTCAGTGGGAACTGGGAGGGTTTGGTATCTGGAGTAACCCCCAGTTTTTTCAGATCTTTCGAAAATTTCTAGTGGTCAGGACAGATATCCGAAAACATTTTTTTTGGCCAAACTTTCAACTTCAGGGAATTGGGTTAAGCAAATTTTTTTATCACGACTTTTGGCTCAAAATGACTTGTATTTAAAAAAATTGTTGTTTACAAAGTTTCCTGACTTAAGAATATTTACTATATGGCTCAAAAGCACAACCAGGGAAACATTGGACGGGCCCAAGCGGACAGGCCCCAAAAAAATCAGGGACTACCTTTGGTCCCTTTCGAATGAATACCTCCACTCCTGGAGCGCGCGGATGTCCGCAGCCCCAGAGAATAATAAAAACCACATCGATCAAGGGAATCTTGGAGCTATTATTTGTTTGCCGGGTCACCGAAAATTTGATAATGTTGTAGATGAGAAATCATCAAGTTGAAATTTCAATGTACAACTTTGGAAACATGTCGCCCCTCTTTCGCCCTGTCAATCCAACCTTGAATGAAGATTCGGGGGGTCGAGATACCTCAGCTTAAATAATTTTTTTTTTAATGAAAATAGGGAATTTATTTAACGGTAACACCCAATATGACAAAATAGTTTATACATGTAAAATAAAATTAATTAATAAGTTGAAGAAAAAAAAGATCAGTTTACAATATAACAAAAAGATTTAGACTAACAAACTAACAAAAAAGCACTGAAGTGATTTAACACTTGTGTTGTGCATTCATTTAGTAGTAAATTGAATATTAAAAAATTTAAAAATTATTCATAGTTGATTTGATTCAATAAAACTAGGGATAGTTAAAAAAAGAAAAACATTTAGGAATAATTAAAAATACTTGAGAATTGATGATAGTTGTTATAGATATATGATTTTGATAGTTTTGAAAATTGTTTATAATTATTTACTTGTTTAATAGAGGCAGGCAGCATGTTATAGGTTTTAGGTAGTGTGTAAATTAGAGATCTATGGCTGAGATTTTTATTATATCTAGGTATGCTGAGTAGTAGATTGATTCTACATCGTGTATTATAGATCGAGAATATATAGTTATGAGGCGACTGATTCTTATAAGCATAAGTACATAGATTGTGAAGATACAGACACCTAATATTACCAACATCTTCCGAATAAAGTAAATTTGTGTGATATAGCTTATTTTTCTTATAGATAATTTTTAATATATAATTTTGAACAGTATTTAATTTTTGCAATACCATAACGAAATATCGATTCAACCAGTGACTTATAAATCATTAAAAGTATCTTCTTCGGGAGAAATTCTCTCATCTGGTAAAATTTGTATATAAGTTTTCTTACTTTCTTGGTTAAATAATCAATATGACTTTGCCATTTAAGATGTTGGTCAATAATAATGCCCAAGTATTTGATTTCTTTTACTTCTTTGAATTCAAGTACTTCGTTAATTTAATCTTTTTCTCCAGCTATTGTTATGGAGGTAAAATTTGGTCTGGTGGCTTCAGAAACAGTAAAAGCAACATAGTGTGTTTTATTGACATTTAATGATAGCTGATACAAATTTAGCTAGTTGGTGATATTTTTCATTCCATTTTGTAGAATCGCTTTTGTTTCATCCCAAGTATCCCCAGTAAAAATAACAACTGTATCATCTGCGTATGATACTATTTTAGCCATTGCATTTATCGAAAGAAGTGAGTTTATATACATTAAAAACAATATAGGGCCAAGTACTGTACCCTGTGGCACTATTTCATTCGAGTCCGAACTTTCTGAGAATTTGACAAATTATGGAGACTGTATATGTACACCGAAAGCGAGGATGAAGGGGATTATGATGGCACAGACACAGATGATACCGATAACGATGCAGAATAACAGTTCCACGAAAAAATTAAAGATGATCGTGAACAAATATAAATCCGTTTTCATACAATGAATGTCATATTCATTTAATAAAAATATAATGTTTACCTTTTTTATTTAAAAAACAACCACATAATCAAAATTTATGCCCGAAAAATCTTAGTGCAAAATTAGCACTTCCGCCTCGTATGCCTCATTCTGGTAGTGACCTGGGCGTATGCAAACCAGCTTTTGTTCATTAAAATGTCGTTGTCTATCGGCCCCGAGATTGGCGACTATTTATAGATTAGTCCGGAAAGTTGATGTTGCCATAAATCGAGATGCCCTCTCCGAAATCGTATGCAAAGGTCGGAATAGTGGTTAATGGGTCGAAAGAAGTCGTTTCTCCACAGGGTATACTTTCCTCGATTATCGCCCATCGCCAGTGGAAAATTGCCACTTCCGGTTCGTATGCCTTCTTCCGGTAGCGACCTAGACGTATGCAACCCGGCTAGCGCCCGGTTATTTTTACAAGTTACGATAATGTATCCACATGCCCGAGCCTCCTCGTTCATCGAATACTTAACCCTTTTTTCAACCGAAACTAGAGGTCATAGCAGGTGCAAGGACTGGTCATAGACGCTCGGAGACACGTTTTCCTGATTGCCCGGGCTGTCTGAGTATATCCCTGAAAGGGCATAGGAACTAATGTATCAACACTTGTGGTGTCATGGGCCCACGGTGTATTATCTTTTCGCTACAAACGTTGATCACGTTGGTAGCGCATGCCATTTTTTTTTTAAATAAAACATTTACAACGTCTTCAATAAGTGTGGATTTATGCAGCAACATTTAGCAATTATCAATTAGCATTTAACAATTAACATTTATCATTCAACAACTAGTAAAACTGCCATCGTTTATGCAGACATAAGTATAAATTGGGGGAAAATAGTAAGCATGCGCACAAGCCCGAGATACTAGTTACAATAACCCTACATTTTCATGTCTATTTGTGCATTGGAACAATTTTGAAGATGTATATAGTAGAATTGAAGACTATTTTTCTTTTATTAGTACAACTTGAAAATAAACAAACACACAACATAACCCCAAGTCAACCGCTTTTCTATGAAAAAAGTAAGGATCTGCGTACTAGTTGCGCACTAGATGAAAATTCGGAACATTTAATTTAAGAAAGTTAAAAGTTGGCCAGCTTCGTAATTGTTAAATGATAAATGATAATTGTTAATTGTCTGCATAAATGGAATCATAGTGAAATGAATAGTTTAACTTATAATTGATAAATTTTAATTGTTAAATGCTAATTGATAATTGTTAAATGTTGCTGCATCAATCCACACTTACATACTCAACCTGCGAAAAAGTGCAAATTATGAAATGGTATTTTGGAGGTCATTCGGCTTATGCAATATTTAATTTATTTATTGTGGCATTTGAAAATCGCCAAATTCCTGTGAATAGAACCTACTCCAATAGTGGGGATAGTCAAATTGACACGCCCAACGCTGACTGCCCACAATTATTCTTCTCTCTCTTTCAAGTAGTTTTTCCCATATATTCCTTGTCGTATGTGTGTAAATAGTATGTAGCGATAAGATTTTTCGCAACCTGTATATGAACTTATTGTATTTTATATAGCAATGTAATCGTTTTATGCAAGTAGCCGAGCAGGTTAATTTTAATCCAAAAAAATTAACATCTTGATAAGTTATTGTAATAAAATTTAATTGGATGGTCAGAAAGAAAATAAAGAGCAATTATATTCTTCAAAACTATACAACTATTGGCTGCAACAGTCAACACTTATTTCCATCACTATTCATAAAATCAGAATTTTATTTCTCAACAGTGGGCGCAATTGAATTTATAAAAACTCAGTATATATTGAAAATAAAACTACTAATAATTCAATACATGAGTTTGTCTGTCGTTTTCATCATAATTTCCTCGTCTTTTTTTCTCCCTTGTCCTTTCAGAGTATTCTTGACGGCATTCAAGACTATTCACCGCAAATGAATTCACTGACCACAATTCACCGACTGCAATTCACCGCATTGACAATAGAGTACACGCATATTTCGTATTTTGCTTAGATATTAATTTATAATAGTAAAGTTGATATCAAAAATAACTAATAATAGGAAATGAACCAGTTTCCATTGGAAATTACTTCCAAATTTTAAAATAAAATTCACATTTTATTGCAGTTTCCGACCACCACCCGAGGATTTCCGAACGCTACCAATGATACGTGTGATGTTATACCATGTGATTTTTGTCAATATGGCTGGTATTGCATTCGGTTTTGTGTAGTTTTGTGTTTATATTGTATTTTAATTAACTAATTGCTTCATCGACGTAAAAATATCATTTATCCACAACTATTAATTAATATATCTGTTGAATATGCGATTTTTATCAAGTAATGCCATGCATTACCATAGAATTGAATAATAATGACAGTTCGATGAAATAATATTACTCAATCGTTGCGTCAAATTTGACAATTTGTAAATTCACTTCTCATCTCTGGTATCATTAGAGAAATGTCTAATAGTGAATCATATTTAGAAGATATGTACACCGCCAGACATTTTAAAATGCTAAGCGCTAAAGGCTAGCGCTACAGAAAATCTCCTGCCTAACAAGTCAAAAGGTAAATATGATGCGGTGTACAAAAGTTTGATGGATTGGCAGCTTGCACAAAAAACATCGTCTTTCTCTGAGAATGTTATCCTAGTGTATTTTGTTGAACTTGCTAAAAAATACAAGTCATCATCATTGTGGGCATATTATTCTATGCTGAAAAGTACATTGAATATGTACCATAATATACACCTAGAGACTTACATGAAGTTACAGGCATTTTTAAAACGCCAGTCCGAGGGCCATCAACCGAAAAAATCTAAAACTTTTACGCCCGAAGAGGTCAGTAAATTTATTAAAGAAGCGCCAGATCATACCTATCTAATGACAAAGGTATTCTTACAATAACGTAATTTTCAGCTTAGTACTTTCCAATTGAATCAAATTATTTTTAGGTAACCTTAATCATGGGGCTAATGGGGGCATATATAATATAGTTGTGGATAAATTACAGTATTCAACACTCGCATAATGGCTATTACCCACTCAGATGTTACAACTCTTGCCTCCGGCTCGTGTTACAATTTCATCTTCGTGGGTAATAGCCATCATTATACGCTTGTTGAATAATATACTATTATATTTTTGTTTGAGACCATGACGTGTTTATGTGTGCATTTTTTTATTTCTAAAGGTCAACGTAAAGTGGAAAGTGGACATAAATATTCGATATTTCCGAGGATATTTTGAAACTTTTGGAAGAAAATATTTTATTTACTAGTTCAGTGTTCAGTAACGATTCTTTGATATTTTGTGAGTGAAGATATGGCTAGCGAAGGTTTTGTAAAAGCACAAACTGATAACTTGCCCAAAGTAGACTCATTTATGCTGCTCGAATTTATGAACGTCAACAAATCTAATGACGTCACTCCATGGGGCAGCCATCTTTATGACGTAAAGCGCGTTTTGGCGTCTTTCAAATTTTATGATTTTTGAAGTCGTTTTAGAAGTAAAGTTTATATTTTTTTGAGAAAATAGGCATGCAAAGTGTTAGGAGACCTTATAAAGCGTCAATTCCCACCAATAGCAAAATTTATGCTTGTACCCTATTCACCGAGAAATGGAAAATACTTGGCCGAAATACTTTCCAGGTAAAATTTAATGACTCTGTATTTTGGGTTGTAAATATTAATGCGAAGACCTGGCCGCATGAATTGAAAAACTGCAACTTTTAATGCTAACAATTGAGTTATGTTATTGATCATGAGGGAATAAAACAGAATTACTCAATAAATAATCCGAAAGGGGCCAGATTACATGTCGAGTTTTATACATGAAAAGGTTTCTTGTCAAAATGATCTATAATGAATAATGAAATTCCATGAAGGTATATGTCTCTGCTGTGAATAGTATATTTCATTAGGAGTCATGCTTGTATAAAATCCCGTGATTGGCTTCACCTCACAGCCTCCCACTTATTTGCACCAAAAAATGTCTTTTCGAACTGATGTTCATTACTTAAATCTAGGATTTAAGGGTCTACCCTCTCCATTTGAACTCAATACTGATCTATTCAGACGGTCCTTTCAATATCAAATTTTTTTTATCATCCCCCTGTCTGAAAACTTGTAATAATTCAACTTTCAAAGCAAAGTTGAAATTAGTATATTATACACCAAGGTGGTGAAGACTATTATTATTGACCGAGCACCAAAATTATTTCACGAATGGCTTTGCTCCGTGTATATACAAGTTTTCCTAGTACTAGCCAAATTTAAGACAAAAATTGAATCGAATTGACATTATTCACTAGTGTGATTCTAAGCTATTACTCACCAAATTTAATGTTGGTATTAAAACTTGAAGACACTGCAATAAAATACCATTATTCCCATAGTTCATAATCACCAATATCAAGTGCAATGTATTAAACCAATTATACGACCACATCCAAAAATTTTACAAAACTTGGAATATGTTTTACGTTGAACACATGCGCAAATGAAAAAACAACAAATAACAGCGGCATTGCGTTCACAGCAGAATACCTTGAGTGTAATAGTATATTCTTCAACGAGTGCAGAATGATGGCTATTATCCACGCGGATGAAGTTTCCAATACGAGAGAGCGCAGCGAGTGAGTTTTGGAATCATCCAAGTGAATAATAGCCATTCTACACAAATAAACGACTATACTTTCTCCACGACTAAAAAAAAACTTCCAATGAGGATCGAGCCCCGATCGTCCGCGCCATAGTCAACCACCATTTCTACCACTAGGCTATAGAGCATATTTATGAAAATGTAAAGAGTAAATATATATACGTAACTCATATTTTTAATCGGAGCCGTTACATTTATAAATGAAATTTATTTTGGGAGGCGTATGTATTCACTATCGCTACTGTTGTCCATTTTTTTTATATATAATACGTAAAATTATGATTATATAATTATTTTGACGTTTCAAACGACGCGCTGTCAGGAGCGATTTGCGTTATTAGGTATTTGACGTTTTAAAAGAGACTATTTGATTCATTCATCTCAATTCATTTTAGCGTGAATATGGTACAAGCATAAATTTTGCTATTGGTGGGAATTTACGCTTTATCAGGTCTCCTAACACCTTGCATTCCTATTTTTTCAAAAAAATATAAACTTCACTTTTAAAACGACTTTAAAAATCATAAAATTTGAAAGTCCGTCAAAACGCGCTTTACGTCATAAAGATGGCTGCCACATGGTGTGACGTCATTTGTTTACGTTCTTATTCGGGTATCACGCTCTGAGTTCTTGTGACCTAGTTTGTTTCTGAAAGCATAAAAAATGGATAAAGCCGAAAAAGAACTTTGTATTCCAAGTAGGTATTGCATTGCTCCAGTGTGTAAATCAACGTCTATTAAAACTCCAGACAAAAAATTTGTTACTTTACCTGGTGGCGCAAGCAAAAATACACTTAGAAGGGCATTACTTTTGTTTGTGAGTACCTACTTCTATGCTGGTAATTTTTATTCTTAAATAGTTTGAGGTTATGTACCTATATGTCTAGGAATCAACCATAAAAACACCATTCTCTTACGACCACACATCGAAATATGGTTGGTATATATTATATAAATAAATCATAGTTTAAATCGAACCTGCTTACGATAATGCTTTAACTCCTCTTATTTCCTCTGCATTAAAGCAGCTGTTTGACATCATAAATTCAAACAGCATAAATGAGTCTACTTTGGGCAAGTTATCACTTCGTGCTTTCACAAAACCTTCGCTAGCCATATCTTAACTCACAAAATATGAAAGAATCGTCACTGAACACTGAACTAGTAAATAAAATATATTCTTCCAAAAGTTTTAAAATATCCTCGGAAATATCGAATATTTATGTCCACTTTCCACTTAACGTTGAATTTTAGAAATAAAAAAAAGCACACACAAACACGTAATGGTGTCAAACAAACATATAAATGATTAAATGATATTTTTACGTCGATGGAGCAATTAATAGTTGATAAAATAGTTATTTTCCTAACAAGTGCGGAAAGTGATACTTTCCCGCACGCGACTGCAGTTGACCCGAACGACGCGAAGCGGAGTTCGGGCAAGCGGTCAAGGGCGGGAAAGACACTTTACGCACGAGTTAGGAACATTATTTTTTCTACGACCGTATATACAAATAAGTATATCAACCCATTTTTCAAAATTTATTTTATTTTAACATGCATATACAAAACTAACCAAAAACTATTATTATTATTATCAATTATTATTATAAATATTATTATTAGAAACACCCCAAGTAACATATTTCATTTGCCAAGCAAATAATGCTAGATCGAAGCAAATAATTCAGAAAAAATGCTTAAGTTTAGCATATTCTTAGCATTATTTTATAGAATTATTTCAGCATTCCTTCAAAGACGTCCAATCTCTTTCGAGGCCAAATATTGCAGCCAAGTAGCAATGATTGCTAATAAGTCATTAAAAGTAGCCAAAGAATAGAAATATTGGCTTTAAAAAATGCCAAAAAATGAATGGCGAAATTGGAATTTTGTATGGTCATAAAATGCCATTTAGTGCTTCAATGAGTGCCATTTAAAAGCAATGATACGAAGTTTGGTATTGGAATTAATTTGGGTTTTAAATGGAAATAAATTCCAAAAAAATTCATTACTGTATTGCTAACCTCAATGCGATTGTAAATCTCAATTCCAGTTGAAAGGTTTCATAATATTTCAGAAATCATTATCGATCATGGAGAAGAAAAAGATTGGATTAAAAATAAATGGAAAATCACAAAACTACGGAAATTTGGACGAACAGGTGCGTATTACAGGCGTGTACATAAAAGTAGTAACGCAGCTAAAAGTTACAACGAAATAACGATAGAACCAGAAGATCACCTTCCTGGTTCTTGGACCGCGTCTCTTTATTGGCCTTGTCGTGGGACTCTTTCTTCACAGGCTAATACCACTACGTCTTGGTAGAAAATTTGTTGTTGCTGTTGTTCCCATCCCATGCGTCAGGAACAACACATAAAATTATTATCTCCACTTTCTAAGGTCTCAATAAATTTAAAGGTGTTCATTTTTTATTAGGAAATGATTATAAAATATGACCTATAAAACAATCTATTACTCAAAACATAACTTCACAATAATCTTCTTTTTCTTCAACTTTATAATTCTGAAATCTTTCACAAAGCAATACAAACAGCTATCTAGCTTTCAATTCCATAAAGCTTCGTATTGGCATAGAAAAATGCCTATTAAATACAATAAAGACATGGCCGAACCGTTTGCTCACGATAATGAGCAATGTTGCCATAGTTTTTATATCTATATATTGATAGGTATATGATACTATTTTTATAGTATAAGTATAGAATATGCAAATAATCTGGTTCAGGATATTATTTGATTCCAAACTGGGATACAAATTTCAGAAAATCTGGGAAATATAAATTAAATTAATCCATCAAATATAATATTATCAATCAATCCAACTAAAAATACTATAAAAAACTTCAATTTCAATTGGATGTATATAATTCATTGATAAAAATTGAATATGGCAACACCGTAATTTATAATAAAAAAATTTAATTTTTGAAGTATATTTTGCTCACAGTTATCACTGGCCCCTCTGTTTTCAGGAAGTATTTCATTCACATTTTACAGAAAAGTAAGGTTTGCAGAGATTTCTAATGGTTCACAATGATATTTTCCAGTTTCAAAAACCATAATAATTGTCATAATTTATTGAAGGAAAGATCTCTGCCATAACAGTTGACGATGTTTGTTTTTGTGAACACCTACATAACTGTTGGCATAAATTTCCAATATAAATCTAATATTTATCCAAAACAAAACTTCATTACATTCTCACGAGAGATGTTCAACTGCGCATGATCATTCAAAGCATTGAAAGCCATATCTGGACTAAACGACTGCTTCTTTATATCGCTTTGACAGCCAATGTTTGCAATCAAATCTAATAAAATGCTCTTTTGGTGCCAATTTATGGCTATTTAGGCCTACAGGTTGAATTGCTAATCAGCTATCAAATCTACTTTAAGGCCAAACCGCGCGCTCCCTTTAGGCAGCGATTACGTAATGAATGCTACATGTAGAAGCTTTAGTGGACGGCTTCAATTGCCTATTAGCTTCAAGAGTGACACAAAAGTCGATTTTAAATCTACTTCGATGCTTGTTGTGTTACACAATTTGTTGCATTCTGTGAATTACTTAAAATTGCCGGTCCAGTGGAGTTATTTGGTGTTAACTGGTGAGTGAATGACGTTGATGAGGATGGCATCGTTTGCAGGTCACATAAAGATGACGATGAAGGTGACGGCAACAATTTTAAGTCATTTGTAGATGAAAGAATTTCATTTGATATATTTTTCTTATATCAAGCCCGGGTGGTTTGATAGGTGTTTTATGACACTACTTTGAAGAATGTATAAGGTTACATCAAAATATTTTCATTATTTTATATTTTCAGAAAATTAAAGATGCAACAAAAAGCTAGAAAACATGTAGGTTTTATTTGATGGACTATTTATTCATCTGGTGTAAGAATAGTTATAACTTCCGAAGTAAAAAACTATCTAATAAGGTCAAAATTTGGATAATTTTACTTTCCCGCACTAGTGCGGGAAAGTGACACTTTCAAAGCTAAAATGCGTGCGGGAAAGTGGGTTAAAGCGCACGGTAGTAGAAAAATATAATATAAATACACAACTACACATAACCCAATGCAATACCGGCCATATTGACATAAGTAAACACAATCACAATGACATCACACGTATCACGTATCATCGGTAGTGTTCGGAAATCCTCGGGTAGTGGTCGGAAAGTACATTGAAATTTGAATTTTATTCTAAAATTTGGGAGTAATTTCCAATGGAAACTGGTTTATTTCCTATTATTAGTAATTTCTGATATCATATTTACTATTATGAATTAATACCCAAGCAAAATATGAAATATGCGTCTATCCTGATAATAATAGAATGTGATTGGCTACCGAGAGTGAATTCTTTTTCATTATTCACTGGTGGGAAGGATTTATATCATTATGCGGCTGAATATGTAAATAGTTTGTGCGTTATTATTTAGTCGTGGAGAAAAGCTTTACTTATACACTACAGCGTTCACAAACGCACCACAAGAAGCGTTTATCCCGTCATCTGGCTGACAAGTACACTGTCTGTTTTCGCTCCTTAGATTATGTACGTACTCCGAGTGTCATCAGTCATTTTTGGCTCAGCGCGAATTTTAAACTAATGGCATATCAATTCAAATAATGTTATCTTGATATAACCACTTATAGGGAAATTCAACTTCTCAGTTGGCTAATAGAAGAAGCAATAATTGTCAACTTCACAGCTAGTAGTGGAAAAAATCAATTATATAATTTACTATTCCAAGACTTGATTGAGCAAACACCGCAAAAGGATTGTCCTTTTAATCGTTTTAATCCTTTTAATCGCATATCTCTTCAATTTAATCTTGTGAACAATAAGTTCATTTTTCGAAATTTTGTTCATTTGGATTCAGTTATATATTTGAATTTCTGCTACATTTTAAAATAATAAAAGGTCAATAAGTATAAGTTATCCAAGTTTTTTTCTTTTACATGTTCACTCTTTATATTCGATGTTATTTTTTGCAAACGCACTTTTAAAACTGCGACACAAAATCTTTTTTAGCTTAGCGTTCATATGTGTGTCGTTTCGTACGCCTTCCACAGAGATATTGTCAATTTTGCATAATCTAGCAGTACTTTTAAGGTTTAAGTGCCTGAATATTCCCGACTTCACCGCAGGTAATAAAAATAAATGGAAAAAAAGAATAATGTACCAAATAAATTGTTGACCAACTTGGAAACTTTTTGTTTCATACATTTTATGTCAATATTAAAGGATTAGTCTGGATGGGGTGAGATGTAATAGAGAGAGGATGAAGTTAAAGAAGTAAAGAAGGGGAAATGAAAGAGATAAAATTAAGAATGCAAAATTATACCTAGATTCGCTCTAAAAAGGGGAAAAGCGTGAGCGACATTCTGCAACAGCAATAAATTACAAATTTCAACATTGGTTGAATTAAAAGGTTTAATTAAAAATACTACACAATTTATAGTCACTCAAAATGTGTAAATATAAAGACAACTTCAAATCCTTAATGCCATTAATTTATTCTAGTCTGCACTTTCCTGATTCATAATTCCAATTTAAGATGTTTTCCGGCGAGAAAGAATCTTAGTTAGACACCACATTGATTTTTATGGTTGCGGTCTGGAATAAACTTTGGATAATGAGAATCCAAGAGAAACATGGAAATATGTAGATATACATCGTTGGCTAATAAGGACGGAGTTGAGAGTTCTAGAAATAATTGAACTGCATTCATTTTTATAATAAGGTTATATTTTTTCGAGAGGTTTTTTATTAAATTTGAAGCAATGATTAATTGTATGTATTCCAGAGATAAGGGAATAAAAAAATAGAATAAATGAACGAAGTTTCTAATTATTCGGAAAAATAATAATAATTAACAAAACGATGTACTATTTTTATTTCCTCCATAATTTTAATTAAGACGGACGCCGATTGAAGATTTGTCCCTTAGCCACAACAAATAAGTAAGTTACCTACATTTTCCAAATCAACCTTCTCAGACGAAATGAAGACGAATACGCCCTACGTATTTTTTAGAACTCACAAAGAAACGAAAACAAAAGATTTAATCTGAAGGGTAAGTAGAAACTTCCTTTGAAGTATTTATTGTAACAAAGTTAATGAACATAGTAACTTCTAATTAAAATTTGACACCAATTATGTTATTTGAAACATTTTTATCTATCTAAAGTGATAAAATTTAGCTCCATGTTTTTTTTTACATAATTTGAATAAAAAATAAATTTCTTTTCCGTTTTTTCTTTAATGGAATGTGTGTTTATAATGTGAAGAAATCGATATTAAAAAATTATTGCATATAGGCAACTTGTAGTGCATTACGTAAATTTTGTGCATTAACTGTAACATAATATGAACGTAGACCACTGGCTTAACCCCACTCTATTACCACAATTTTCTCGTTTATCATTTTATTCTTGAATTAAGAATGATTTCTAACATTTTTACTTTGATTTATAAATGTATCACCCTATATTTCACTACTATATTGTATTGTCATTGGTCCTGACAAGTGTTACAGTGTTTGAATTAAATCGAGCTCCCACTTACTGGAGTTCAGACAGAAATTCCCACTTACACAGGGTCCTATGGCTTGTTGCCTCTATTGATATTACCTCTATGGTCAAAATCGAGTCCAAAGGAGTCGGTAAAAACATGAAGGAAAGCTAATATAATTTATTTAGCTGATTGATTTTTCTTTTTATATTTATAACTTCGTTTAGTATAGTATATGCTACCGCTAAAGTATATAATGTAGTTATTTCATGAAATAACTAATCGACTGTCAAACTGTGTAATATGTTATAAATTTGACACTTTAACTAGTTATTCTATGAAATAACTAGGTATTCTATAAATTAACTAAGGAGAGGCAGGTAAAGTGTAAAATAGACAATCTAAAATGTTGATACACTGGGTTTTTTACGAACATTTTTTTAAATCCCTGACCAGTACCTAAACTTTGAGCTGTAGCAACCGACCGTAGAGATATTGCTACATCTAGTACTTCTTCGATTTTAATTAATTTTTGTTCGCAGGCACTGAACTGGGATCGGTAATATAATTGTTTTATTTATCCGTTTTTTGTGCCCAATTGGAGAAACCCGGTTATTTTTATGATGATAGTTGGCATCACCTTTTCCTCTGTCAACTTCAGGCCGGCAAACGGTAAACTCCAAAGAGGTTTCAGAATGAGATTTATCCGACACTAATTTTTTCTTTTTCGTTTGAATTTCATTTTTTAGACTTTTCTCTGTTTCTTTGAGCGTTAATTAATACACAATCTGTCGTTTATTTGTCTTGCGAGATAAATGATATAGATTATTTCACGGTATAACGGGCTGCAGATCGTTATTCCATGAAATCGAAGAGAGTTTTACACTTTAACGGACAAGATCAGTTATTTCATGAAATGACTAGGTATTCTATAAAATAACGGATTTCATGGTTTAACGTAACATAATATAACAAATATTTTAAAAAAACCACAGGGTGATTCGAACTCTGGATCAACTGGTTACTAGTCAAGCGCTTTAACCAACTAAGCCACGGCGCCAGCTTATTTAATTGTTCTAGTAGAAGGTTTCAAACCATAAGCAAACCATCGTTATAAGGCATTGGTACTCTTTCTTCGATGTGCATTATAAGTAGGTACATTCAGTTTTTTTTAAATGTAAGGAGCACATATTGCCAACAAGGTATAATCCAATCAAAATTCTATTTTTTTCTTGTTCCTAAATTGCGTTTCATCTTTTATTACCTACTCACGAAAAGTCATAAATTGTGCACAAGTTTTTGTGACATTTAATGCAATTTCTAGCAGCAATAAAGAATTCTTGCTACATTTCTGACCGCAAATTATATCGAACATAATACGTTCATTTTATGATCATTCAGATTGTTTACGATCGTTCAATATAACTAAAATTAAACTTACTGAAATACATTCTATATAACATGTAAAGAAATATTCATTTCAAATGTATCTATTGGAATTCTAGAATTTGGATCGTTAAATTTAAAAGCTTTTTCCATAGACATTGCTATTTTGAGAGATTAATAAACATATAATCATTCATAAATGATATTTACTAACAAATGCTTTTATATTAATGATTTTGGTATGGGCAATAATATTTAAAAACAAAGCCGTGAAATTGACTTTACTTTTGACTTGCCCATACTTTTTATTATATTATATTGACCTAGACAACTATTATAATTATTAAAGTTAAAACATTCAAAAAAGAATTTAAGAAAAACGAAAATCCGCGTGGATTTCATCCCACGTCATAATAAAAGGTAATGAGAAAGCTGATCGGGAAGCTAAAAATGCCCGCAGTATAAACAGAATAGATAATAAGTCTCCTGAGATTCAACATTACGTCATTAGAAGCTGTATTAAACAATATTCAACGGAAATCTGGCAAAAAAAATTGGAAAGCTCAACGAATTAGCCCAAATCTAGTACCAAAAGACGAAAACACGATGGTATCAATTGGGTACCTATTAAAGAAAGAGCAACGATAACTGTACTTTGCCTGCGATACTCCTTTTGACAGTAGAACATATTTATTATTATTATTGTAGATTGTCCACTCTACCATCTGCAACGACTGCAAAGTGAACTTCCACGAGAAATCAAAAGTAGTGCGCTGATGTCAACAGTGAAAAAGTGATTAAGTTCGTAAAATTGACTAATCTGTACAATAAAGTATTATTACAGTTTCCTGTAATATTATCGTACCTATTTAATATAGTGCGCTACCAATAGATATCGCAGAATAATGATTATTCTAACACTTCATAAGTTTTGAAATATTAATTTATGATACAAGTGCGTGAAGTTATACTTTTGCGCACGAGTTGCGAAAATGCATGGCACGAACGTAGCGAGTGCCTTTTTTGGCAACGAGTGCGCAAAAGTACTTCACACACAAGTGTCATACAAAACTTTATCCACGACCACATGGAGGAAAAATAAAAAAATGTGTTCCGAAGGGGTCAAAAAACATAAAAATAAATTTTCTATAAACAAATTTACATAACGAATTCTAATTTCAGGTGGTGTGCAATCCAAAGAAATGCTTTCTTCTCGAGGTTCTTCTATTTAAAATTAGTGTAATTGAAATTTTAAATATAACTGAAATTACTTCCCACTATGTTCACTATGTCTGACACTTCTGTCAAATTTACTGACAACACAAAAGTTTATACAACAAACGACTAAATTCAAGGCAACTAGATACTAATTACGTAGCTAAAAAAGAATGTTAAAATGAAAACCCCATTTAAAAATCATTGGTCATTTACGCTCGCTTTTGGGTGTTACAATGAAAGTCCCATATAAAAAGCGTTGTTCATTTACGCACGCTTTTTAACGTATGTATAATGTATGATTTCACACATTTTCTTTGGTTCGTTAGTGACTAATTTTAAAGGTAGACGTAGATAAAATATTTTTCAAAGACAGTGACCGTTCAACTAAGGAGAAACAACTACTTCCCGGACTGTAGGCACCGACGAATATTGAATGACACTTCAAAGTCATACTGGGTTGGTATATCTACCAGGGTAGGGGATCTCTGAAGGCGCGAGGGTGCTGAAGAAAAGTTTTATTAAATATTTTATTGGAAAATCAATGACTAATATTTATGAGTGATTCAACAATATTATCTTCCGTAGCAACTTTCTCAAAAGTCATTTGGAATAATGTTTCTAATAATGAGATGTATTGTACAAAATTTTCATGCGGCATATTCAAGTTTCCAAAAGTATCCTTATTCGTATTTTCATAAGCTCTAAGGTAACAGTATAAAGACGAATCGTCTAAATTCTGATACGTTTGTGAATACGTCTCGCATACGCTGCATGTATGAATTTCCGAACATTTTTCAATTAAATAACCACAAAAGTAGCGAACAAAATTCTTTTCCAATAAATCATTTGTCTGAAAGTCTTTGAGCATTGCGCAATGCGCAGTATTTGATGAAAGAAATATTGTTGGAATAGCCTTTTTTAAAAGAAGTTTTCTTTTATGAGGTTGCATAATCATGTCTGGTTCAAAATGAGCACCACATAAACGATGACTACTATTGTATAGAGATTATAGTTTTGGCATCAAGTCAGGCCTATCGCATGCTTCGAGCCAAACTTTAGCTTTGGAACAAAAACAACAAATTAAATCAATGCATGAAACTTAGTCTCATAAATATAATATGAAGATCAGATAATAAAGTATTATACTAACAGTTTCTCACCCTTCTGAATCCTTTGGAAAACGGTGAAATTTTCCATCACAATTATAATATTTACTGTTATATCCACGAACTACACACACACTACCCGTTTTCTTCTTTTTAATGGTATCCATTGCAAAAAAAATCCTCATAAAATATAAAAATAATACCGAAAACCCGTAAAAATATAAGCTGTAATAAATAATTTTATTTGCAAATTCACCGCTGGCACTTTGGTTGGATCGCAGCACAGCACTGGCCGCCGGATGAGATACTCATTCGAACGACGTTGAAGGTCACAGAGAGCTTGGCAGTGTAACGTCACGAGATAACATAGGTTCGTTCCTATACTGTGTCTATGATGTTTATAAACCAATGAAAGTTTACTAATTTTATCATTATAAATAAAAATTAATTTTTAATTCACAATTTTACCTTCCTATAGCTTAACGGAGGACTTATAAAAAAATGTACATGAAGTACCAAAATAATTTTCAGTATTCCTATCATCTCCCAAGTTTTTAGTACGAAGGTTCACTGGTTCACCCCGAATAAGTGATTATAAAGTGTTTTTATTAAATATGATTTTGATATTATTTAACTCCTTTATTATCCCTGGCGTAGTATTATTTTCACAGGTTATTAAAACCGCATTCATTTTATTATAAATAGAATCAATAACATTATAATTTCTCCCAAAAAATAGGATAGAGATGGCTTTCCAGGATACAACAATAAAGGTGTAACCATTAGTATTAGATGACAATAATAGACAAAGATTCCTTTTTATGGGGATACTTGAAAAGAAAAGTGTACCTACATATTATATAAACCGCAAACTACTAATGAACTCAAAAAACGGATACGCATAGAGATTGCAAAAATAACTCAGCAACACTTAGCTGCTCGACTTTTGTACATAAAATAGTAGAAGTAAACAGTGGCAACTCAAGAAAAGAGAAAATATTTAAAACACTAACCTTTGGAACAATTCACGACGCAATCTCCAACCCAACACCATTTGAACTGCGCCATTTTTACCATTAACCATCACTAAAAACCGAAATCTACCATTTCCATTTACCGACCGGCGATTGCCACATTTATCTCTCAGTCAAAGGCATACATTACATAGTTTCCCTGTGACACTAATAGCGTTTTCTGCTTGTTGCACTGGTGCGCACTAGTGCTGCACTGTTTGGGTGAATCGTTTTCCGGTTACCTATTCGGTGCGAACTTTTTTAGTGTTGGTGTTTTCTGCTTACGTCTACTTTGCTCTCAGTGTGCACTCAGGGCAACTTTATCGACACTGGCTCCGGGAGTCAGAGCATTAGTTCCAGTGCAAATATGGCTGATAACAGCAGATGTTTATTTACTTTTTGTGAAGAGTTTCTAGAATCCTCTTCATCTGCTAGTGATCATGATACAATTTTTGACCAAAGAAAATGTCGAAAATAAACCACGAATTGAGGGTTATGTGGAAACAAGTTGTACAAAAATATTCCGAATAAGAATCATTATCTATCGAAATCTTCAGTTTCTCTCCATTTATCAAAAATTCAATGTGGTTTTCGGTTTCCATCAGTAATAAGTATAGGTTAGGGTTATTGTGGGCGGAATTTAGGCCGTCAGAAGTCTCTAGTTAAAGTACACTGAATAGTCAGTTCCTCGGATAACCCGCAAAAGTGCATGACGTCAAATGCTGCACTCAGTGCGCGCTTGCACTGGTGAAGCAGAAAACGCTATAACTCTAAGTCCACTACGTTAGAGCAACCTCGAGCCAGTACCAGTATACAATTCGATTAGTATAGGAAAGATGAGCGTAACCCGACAATAGTGTCCTAGTAGTACGTGAAATTTTACCATATTACCTCAACACTCTTTATCATACAAAAATTAACAAGTTTTTACAAAATTTTAATTGCAAAAGAGTGAGAATAAAAAATATTTTAAAGTTTAGAAATAGCTAGAGTGAGGAACTCTTAAAAATGAAACTTCAATCCGGTGCGGTAGATTTAAAAATTACTTAAAAAGAAATAAATATTTTTAAACAATATAATTTTGAGTTGATCTAATTTTTGAAAAAGCTTGTTAACCAAAGTACCTTACGTTAGCGAGGAGTTCAAGTAATCTGGGCACAAAAAGTGTCTTTTAAGAAATATTAAAATTTTTCAAAAAGTTGAAAGCGATTAAAAATATATAAATTTGTTTGTACTGGTTAGTTTTTCAAAATATAAAAATGAAGTTTGAAGTGATTATGTTAAAAAAAAGATTTTTAAAAACTACAAGACTTGATTGTCCCCAAGGAAATTTCTGTGATCACATTTTCCACTGTAAATCAGGCATACAACAATTTGAAAATTTGTGTAACCACAAAAAAATGTGTCAGCTGATAAAAAATCAAATTTATGATAAACAGTAAAGTGTAAAACATTGGAAACACCCAAAATAACAAATTGTTGTCACTTCTTCTGAGTCGTCTAGAAGATCTCGTTGTACCTAATGCGTTCTGGGAGTGTCTTAATATTTAAAAAGTAATAATTTTCTAACGAAATTTTTAGTGAATATGCTAAATTAAATAAATGTTTTAAACTGGAAAAAAGATTGCGTTTCCTAACTTATTTCTGAATTAAAATTAAATTGTGAAAAAAATAATGTCTTAAGCAATTTTAATTATTTTTTTATTTAAATATATGCTAGGCAAAATAAATGTTTAATAGTGGAGATAAAATTTAAGGTATCTCAAAATATTATTCAAATACATTTTTCAAGCGATTTTTCATAATATGGGGTTTTTATATATTATTATTCTTGTTTTAATACCTTCCTGTTTCAAATAAAAAATGTTAAATTGTGTTAAATGGTTGTCCTATTGACACCCAGAACGTGGCACCAGAAATCCTTTGTTTTTCTCTTCCTAAATTATCCTTTCTAAGTTGTCTAGAGCAATCGGTTATACCTTAATATTTCAAAAATTATAAGTTCGAAATAAAATGGTTAATAATATGCCTGACTTGATGAATTTTTTAAAATATCTCTCGATCTGAATTCAGCTTAAGAGAAAATTAAATTCTCAACCAATTTTTCATTTTATATTATTCAATAATTGATAAAATTATTTTTTTGTATTTAATAAGGTTTGAAATGAAAGAGAATAATTGGATTTTCAAGCGATTTCTTTTTCTATTATTCAGTAAATGATTTTTTGCAATTTTTTTATTATTTTTGTTCGATAACTTTTTAATTGAAATAAAAAATATTAGATTCTGATTATAACCTAATTGATTATCCGATTTGCTCATATAAGGAAAAAGCTCTGAAAAAACTTCACCTGGAAAAGAAGAAACACAAACAACCACATAAAAATATCCTCTTGCTGGGGTGTTTCCAATATTTATTATATTTATAAAATTATTGAAAGTGAAACAACCTATACGAAAAAATTGTAAATATCAAAAGTATTTCAGGCACACTTTTAAATAACAAAAATAAAAACAATAAATTCATAAAATTTCAAAAATATTTGAAAAAGAATGATATATAGAAAAAAATAATCATTAATTGCTTCAAAAGTTCAATCTGTTCAATGGAATATTTTTTAAATATAAACCAATATTATTTTTATAATTATTTCTATTTTTGTTATTCGTCACCACATTCTCCTACCTTTAGGCATATCGCATTTCTTGAGCGGAAACGAGACGGGTAAAATCTGTAAAAAAAAGAAAAGGATAATAAGTCAATATTGTCTAATTATAAACAGTATATTCAAAATATCTCAAAAAGTATGAACATTTAGGGAGTTAATAAAAAAGTATTTTCAAAGAGGAGGAAATTTGCGATAAAAAAGTCCCAGCTCGCGAAACTCTATATCAATTTGTAACGTGTTTTAACTCGTACACGCGGCTCCTGCCACACGAACACGTCACTATGGACACCCTTGACTCAAAATATTTCGGCGGAATGCTCGGGCGCCAGATTTTTAACGTGGTTTGCTCCACGGCCCCTTGACCCTTAGCGTCAAGAGTTCCGGATAGCCTCAGATGGAGGTTACGGAAAATTCCAGGGGTCTTGTTGAATTTACTTTAGCTAACTAATCTCAAATTTATAACTCAAGTGAATCAAATAGCGGCTTAGTTTCGACTAATGATTTAAAAACGGAATAAATAGAAATATTAAATACTCTGCGGTCTATTGTAGTTATAACTCTACATAGGGACTGGCAATCTTATGGGGAGGAGAAAGTGGCGGACTTAACAGTCTGAACCGATCAGGTTTTCTAATCTTTGGATTCAGCTGAAACACGGGTAGTTACTATGAATCAATACAATTTCTCAGGAGTATTAATGAAGCGAAAAAAAAAATGGTTACGATCTGCCGGGTAAACGAACAAGCGTAACTGAGCCACATCCAAGTTCGTATATC